>JAECUM010006084.1:0-67532 GCA_016617855.1 Megalonaias nervosa
GAGAGAGAAGAAGAGGGGAGAGGGAGAGAGAAGAGAGAGAGAGGGGGAGAGGGAGAGAGAGAAAGTGGGAGAGGGGGGAGAGAGAGAAGAGTGAGATAGAGAGGGAGAGAGGGCGAGAGAGAGCTAGAAAGAGGGGGAGAGTGACGTTGATGAAGGTTGATGCTGAAAATGCGGGACTTAGACTTCACCAAATAAAATCATGCAGCTCACACGACACAAAAATATTTCATCAATCACGGCATACGACTCTAAACTAAGTGTAAATGAGCAGAAGGAATATTTTTCAATCCTGAAGCACACTACTGTTCCAAATCTAAACCCCACCACCACCACCAACTGTACATTTTCGGCAATGACAGCATCATCAAAAGAGGACCAAGTCTCCCACAAAGACCATATTCAAGGAATTTTTTTTTTTTTCTTCTGGCGCATCTTTTCATAATTGTACCTTCATTTTCCATTGATGTATTGAGTCATTTTTTCCTCACATAAATATTTGTCTCTCGTGTCAATATTTCGTTGTTTTTCCTTGGCTACACAACATTCCATACTCTTTTGAAACTAAGTTTTGTTCACTACTGACGAGCGCGTTCCTAGTATTAGCGTATTTTAATGCGCGGCGCTCAGGTTTCATTCATAAATTAAACATCTTGTTATATATGAAACAAAACAAAATAATTGTATTGTTTCAATTGTATTATTCATTTAATATAACAAAACGAGTAATATGCTTGGTATTAAGTACATAATAGTCAGAAAGGGACTTCTTTTCGGGCTTGGACGCCCCTAATATAAACAGAGCAATAACCGGAAGCGCTGGTTATGTCACAAATGCAGTACCCTCTACAAACAACAAATCTCAAGAGTCCGAAAATTTGAGACATTAATGACTGATTTCTCCGAATATGCACAAACTTTGCAGATTGAATAAATAAAGTGAACTCTGATAATTGAATACATGATACCTTAGCCAGGAATTTCCTTTCATGATTCCAGAAAAAAAACTCGAAACACAAAACGTATGGCAAGTCAGTGTAGCGTGAACTATTTATTGTAGTGTTCCAGCTTCATGATGAAGGTGTACTACATATAAGGTGCATATCTCACAAATTCGAGGCATAAAAGTATGTTTCGACGTTACCCCCTCCCCGAAAATTTAAAGATCTATTTGGTCATAAGCTAAATGCTAACATTTAACCCAAGTTAGCAAAATATGAAGTATAGGTCACCGTGAGCTTTTGTTGTAGGGATGTGTAATAACTGAGATGTATTCAGCCATCTAGTCTACTGAATATAGCATTCACGGTGCTTAAGAAATAAACTTTAAACACAAAATTTAACCCAAGTCCGTGAAGTGTGAAATATGGATTACATTGGCTTACTTTTGTAATGAAGGTGTAGTACTCATGACGTATCCCCTTGCCAAGGTTCATAATTCTAGAAATAACAGTGTGTATAATCAAGATGAAAAACGCCTAACCAAGACAGCCAATATTTATACAAAGTCATTCTCCTTATCCCAGTCCCCAGAGGGTACATGCTGTGAAACCTATAATGACAGAATGGTTGAGATCACAAACCTTTGAATCTCTAACGGTGTACTAAATTTGAGAATATCAGAGAAAACACGAAAATATAATAAATTCTGTAACGAGATACATAATAAAGGAAAAGTTGCCAATAATTTTGAAGGTGGGTGGGTGTGCAAAGGACAAATTCGTTCTTTTGTCGATGACATTTAAAATATTTTTTTTTTAAATTCTACCATACCCGAAGGAAAGAATGCTAATTCCAGCGTAACCATAAGGACGGTAGTTTCAAAGTAATCCCCAAAAAATCACTATGAATCTAATATGAGAGAATGAGGGGAGTAATTTTTCTTGCGAAAGACTTACCTGTCACTATTTTTCAGCTTACTCTTTATGCGACATCTTTCAGGAGGTGGAGCACACAACGCCATGACCGTAGACAATGCATGCATGTATGTCTTTGTTACAGCTTCCAACAGCTCTTGCAAGAAACAGGCAATATCAATTCTTCCTTCAGAACACGGCCGCTCCGGTGGCCAGAGTGGTTCGAGATTAAGCCTCGGATACGGGAGGTCGCGGGTTAGTGTTAGGACAGGTCGGTCTGAAATGTGTGGAACATTATGCTACATATCTGCGGCATGACGCCCTAGTGATAGACAGCACTGTAAACTGCTATACTGCAGAAATCGTAGCGATATGTCTGAAAAATTGTTCAAGCTACGTAAAAAAATCTAAATCCAAATCCTTCAGACGACTGACGGAAGCCGCTGAGAACAGGGCAGCGTGTGATGCTATAGTCACATAGACCCGGCTTTTGACTCTGTCTCTAATGATTAACAGGGGGCGAACTAACGACCACGACAAAATTCCCACTTCTGAACCTGCGGCGTTTGGGGTGGGGGACATATATTTACAGGCGAGGAGGAAGAAAGTAGCAAAATCTTAAAATAGCAAGGGGGACTGCACTTCTCGTTTTGCCTCGCCTGTCAATAGACGAGTGAAGAAGAGCAGAACTGGTGTCAGAAAGTCGTTCTAATCTGGAAGGAATCTTTGTCACAAGAGCCCGACAGCTTATGGAACATATCAAGGGAAAGAAGGCGGTAGACTTCACTCAGTAATGCGTGGGAGCCCAGTGAGGGGGGCAGCCATATAATCTCTATGTATGTATGTATGTATGTATGTATGTATGTATGTATGTCTTTTGTAATTTTTCTTCATGAATATAACTTATAGTGATTATCTATAAAGAAGATATTACATAGCTAGTACACGGGTATAGATTCTATTTTAAGATATTAAGGGTGCACGTAGATTACATAGTATATATAAATAGGTGTTGTCAAGTTTCTAAAAATAAAACCTGTTTACAGGTTTTGGGGGTTATTTTCCATTGGATTGGTAGCTCAGGTTGAATCTTTGAACAATTAAGTTATTTCTTGTTCGATGGGTCGGTCAAGTGGGTTCTTTTACGATGTGGGGTACTTGCAAAATGTCACGTAGTAAGAAGGAGAAAACTGCATTTTAGGACTGTTTGCCTGTATATAAGTAGTACAGCTGGAAATTGTTTTTTTTTTTTTTTTATATTCTTATTTCCTACGTTCTTGTTGTAACATCCACCTGCAGATGTACTTAATGTTGTGTTTAGATATTTTCTAAGGGGAAACATTTGTTTTGGATTATTCGTTGGAATTGCAAAGTATTTATTGGACTAAAATAATAATCTGGGACAACTGTGAATGCATTCAAAGGAGTTCGGGACAATGCCATTTTTAAACATCATGACTATTGGCAGGTCAGTACATTAGAGGATATGAAATTCATTCGAAACATTCGATTCAGCTGGACTTATGTAGAACTTTTGGGATTATTTCTTATTTAATTCATAATATTTTAAGTTCCTCTTAAATTTTCACTGTATAACTTTGATAATTGAATTATTTGTTAAGCTTAACAAAACTTGCTGGCTTTGCTTCTCTCTGACTATATATATATATATATATATATATATATATATATATATATATATATATATATATATATATATATAATTGTATCGCGATATTGACTGCAATATAACCCCAAGCTGTCAGCATCTGAAAATCTAGTCATGATCCGGATTGCTCTGCTGGAAATCTAGAAATCACATTGTTTGTAGCCTCAAAGCTTGTGCAGCAGCAAATCATAACATATCATAAAAGTGGAAGGGTTGGCGGTTGGCATACAGCAAATATTACTGTATTCATTCGACAATAAATATAACACCACCTTTTTAAAATGATGAATGAAAAAGTTTCCAATGAATATTTATAACATAGTATTTTACCTTGTCTTCAGAAATTCATAAAAATGGTAACCCAATTTCTCCTTGTCCTATAATTCCGCAAAATAATAGAAAATAAATAGTACCCAACGTTTCTATCTGCTACCATCCCCTATGTACTCTCTCTCTCTCTCTCTCTCTCTCTCTCTCTCTCCGAATGAATTCTAATAGTCTTGAATGTCCTGATATAACACAATGATGCAATCCAGAATGTTTTTGAATGAGTTCACAAAATCCAAATGAGCACTTTAGTAATTACAATGAATATTTTAAATAAATAATTCCTCTCGAATTATATCTTATTTCAACAAGACAACTGTAAACTCTTATCACAGACTGTTCTAAAACAGGAATGATTTATTTATCCAATCCCTACTTATATACATTTTCACTTCCAGTTTACGAGTGACCATAATCTGAAGTACAACTTACAATCATGCACAAAGGGTAAGCACACAATATACATTAAATATCCCTAAGATATTTTCAATTTTAGGATTACTAGAAGTTGTAAAATCCGATAACGCATCTCCATTCAATGGGCACGAGTTTACAAAGTTTGCAGAATACACGAGACTGAAACATAGGAAATTAACACCTTTATGACCTCAAGCCAACGGCGAAGTAGAGAGTTTTATGAGGACAACTAGACAAGCAATAAAAGCGACTCATAGAGAACATACAAGTTGGAAACAGAAATGTAAAAGTAACTTTGTACGCAGTTACAGAGCCACGCCTCATGCAATAACAAATAAATCACCCGCCGAGATGCTTTTGGGACGAAAAATAAGAACTAAACTCCTAAGTATACAAATGAAATCACAGAACAACAAAACTGGGACAACCGATAATGAGAAAAAAAAAGAAAAGATGAGTAATACAGATCGAACTAGAAAGCGAAAAAGTCAAATTTCAAAGTTGCTGACAGTGTTCTAATTAAACAAGAAAGCGCGACAAGTTATCAATGCCATTCGACCCCAAACTATACGGAATTGTCTACAAAGAGATACACATTATTACAACAAGAAGAGAAGACATCATATCACTAGAAATTAATCATTCTTTCAGACAGTAAAGAATTCACCCCATTTTCCACCATCATCCTTATATACTAAGGATAATGTGTGTGCAAAATAATGCAAAACTTTTAGAAGCCTTACCACATACGTTGTGATGGTTTGACGTCTTGCTTATAAATAGTGAACCATTTTGTAACCGTAAACTGTAATGTAGATCTAGATAGTTAATAACAATTACATGTGTCTCTCATCATATGACAAGTCATTTGAACATGGTCAGTTTGAACTCTACTATCAATTAAAACCCAGTATATTATCAGTTAGAGGTGCTCTACATTACCGGTATACCGGTTTACCGCGGTATGTTTTTCCAGTGGTACCTACCACGGTACTTTATCACTTCACCTGCACTTCGGATGGTTTCGTCGGTAATGAATGTGCGGAAATTCACGAGTAAGCATGTAAGGAATTATATGATATTTTAAGTATCTTTTCATTTTCATGGGAAAATAATTCAAAAAAAATATTAATGTTTTTACAGAATAGTTGCAATTGTGAAAAATTAATTGGGACTATAACAAAATGCAATTATATTTATGAACCTTGATTCACGTATATGACACTAAAGGTTGCCCCCACTGTCAGGTTTTGGTTGTGGGGTTTGGGGGTCGGGTGCTTCCAATATTTATTTAAATTATTGTAGAAGTACCACCCAGGCTCGATTTTGGTTGGAAGTTGATTTAGTGAAAGTTAGATGTACAGCTCCGAGCCCCCAGTGAGTAATGCCGACGGTTAAATGATTAAAGATACAAAAAGGGTGAAGTTCGATAATAAAAATTTATTAACAATGAAATGGTCAATAATTCGAATTTCCCAAATACTCTTCCGCTCGACCCTTTTCTAGCCTATCGCATCATTTGATTCGTAGTGTGAGAGATTTAAACCTGTCCTTGTGTTCTACTCATCTGTGTATTCTTCTCTATCTCCTAATTAACTCTCTTCCTCCTTGACTCCCTCCAAGTTCCTTCTCCTCCTCCAAACTGCTTTTCTCCTCCTCCACCTTCTATCCCTCTTCTCTATGTCGACTACACGTTGTCGACTCCGACTACACTGTCAGTCTCACTTCCGTCTCACTCTTAGAGACTCGGGACTACGAAACTTGCACCGGAAGTTCTGTCCCCGAAAAGCTTCCTGTGAAAACACAAGGATGGTACAATATTTTCCTCCGCGCTCACATCTCACATTACGCACAGCCTATCGTCAGATAATGGCTATTAAATTCCACCGGTGACGCATTCATTCACACCGAAATACGCATACATTCTTGTATGGTAAAACACAACATAATAAACACGTCATAATAAAAGCACGGTATCAATTACACTTATACATACAACAATAAATTGCTTCACATCAGTACATACTCATAATTCCATTACACAAACCAATAAACAACAATCAGACGCATATCTTTACATCACAACTCATACAAAATATACAAATATTCAAATATCCATTCTCTGATATATTCATACATCTATTGTACTAATCTTACATACTTCAATCATTTTCCTAAACTCCAATTCAAACATGGGTAAACTCTAGCATAACGCATTACTAAATGTACTGGTTACTACGAAGTAACCTACCAGCGAATTACAATATTAATTCTGACGAGCTAGCAGTCTACACAATTCTCTACGTAAACTCAAATTCATGTCTCAAAAACGCATATAAATGAAACACTACAAGATAATTCTACATACTAAAACAATTAATAAGTAATTAAGTATACATGCTACAAATAATTACAATTATGACGCCGTGATGTTTTTGCAAAAATCGAGCAGCAGCAGGCAGGGTGAACAGACCACTTGTCTGAATTGTCATTTGTCTAAAACATAAGGTTCATACAGGGGCTGAAAAAATAAGGTCAATAACGCTAAACAGAACCTCCTAACTTTTATTATTACCGTATAGTTTGAAAAACGAATAATAAATCGTTTGGGTTAGCTCATTTTTGTTATTTTATTTTTGACTTTTTTATTTTTTATGTTATAATGCGTTTAGTTTACTCGCCGGGTCACTCAATTTTTGTCATTCACCTTGCCTGCTGATGTAATTAACCAAAGATTTTATCTAGACCTACGCGATATCTAGATCTTGGATCATGTAGATTTATTGTAATAAATCCGAACGGAACAGCTTGTGCTTTTGAAAAGAAGTTTTTAAACTTAATCATATCCATATCCCCTGAACACCAAGTATAATAAATATTTTGTAAAGTATAATTATCTACTCCATTAAACACAACCAAAATATTGCAGTTGTCTCTGATCACTTTAGGTATTTGTGTATAACGCTGAGTGACGTATATAACATCTGTATTCTTGTGTCTACCTCGAGAAAATATTCTAGCTGGATTTGTTTGTCTGTCCAACATAACGTCATCGTACACCACTAAATTATTAATAAATCCATCTAGGTCATCTACAGATGGAGCCTCATCAATATCGGTAATAAAATCAACCACATCATCACCGTCTTCATTCAGCAATTTGCATTTTTCATTAAAATCTTTAAGTACTTCGTAACAGTGTTGATCATCTACAGATGGTGCTACTAAATACAATTTACTCCATTTTAACCATCTCATTATTAAATTTAATAATAGTTGTGTTTTACCCGATCCAGATGGACCTATTATAATCATCCTTATCGAATTTGGTAATGCTGGATGATGTTTCACTGGCTCCTGTTTTCGTGTCGCCGAAAAGTCAATTATATCCATATAGTAAATAATATGAGTCTATATTGTGTTCGATGTAGAGCATCTACACCCACTGCTGAACTAACTACAATAACAACAAAAAATAAACGACGTGCTCTGACGGGCAAATGTGTAAAATGTAGTACCAAGAAATACAAATTTGTTAAAACAAAGACAGGTGGAGATATAGCCGCTTTATTAGGAAAATTACCAGGAACTCCGTGGGCTAAATACCCCGGTGAGAAACACTTACCAGGATATAATTATTGCGGTCCTGGAACTCGACTTGATATCCGACTTGATAATCAAGATCAACCAAGACCAGGAGAGCATCCAGTAAATAAGATTGATAAAGCGTGTCATGTTCATGACGTTGCGTATAAAAGTAAAGATTTACAACAAAGGCATCTCGCAGATGTAAAATTGATTCATGCATTAAATTCTATACCAAATAAATCTGTTAGAGAAAAACTCGCTAGTTTCTAGTAAAATCTGCCATGAAAAGTAAAATAATGTTAGGGGCTGGTAATTAATTATATAAATATTATAATGGAATCCATTTATTATAGCCCAAGAGGATATTGGAGAGGCAGATCAGCTATTAGTAAATTATCTGAAGCAGCAAAAGTCTCACATTCTGTTGCTGCAACGTGGTTAGCACGACAGGCAATATGGCAAATTTATCTACCGCCACCTAAAAATATTCAATATGCACATTTTGATGTCAGCGTCCCTAATGAGGTTCATCAAGCAGATATTTTATTTTTACCACATGACACCATTAAAATTGGTAAACGTCAATCACGCACGTACAAATACGCATTAACTGTCGTTGACGTTGCAAGTAGATATAAAGAAGTTGAACCATTATCAACAAAGACAGCGTCTGAAGTTGCATCTGCGTTTGAACGAATTTATCAGCGAGGACCTTTGCGATGGCCACAGTTATTACAGGTTGATCCTGGCAAAGAATTTCTTGGTACAGTATTATCGTTGATGAAAAAATATAACGTTAAAATCAGACGAGGACATACTGAAATTCATCGTGATCAGGCAATTGTTGAACGATTTAATCGGACACTTGCTGAGCGGTTATTTGGATACCAATATGCAAAAGAAATATCTACTGACTTTAAGTCCGGTGAGCGATCTCGTGAATGGGTTGCGAGGTTACCAAGTGTGATAGCTGCATTAAATAATGAAATTACTCGTTCAACTTCCATGAAACCTTCTATTGCGATCACAAAAAAATATATACCCCGTAGCGATGACAGACAACAACCTCAACCAGTATTAGGTAATGTAACTGTAAGATATTTATATGAACCTGACGAACTTGAAGGTGGCAAAAAAAAGAGCAACTGATCCTATCTGGAGCGTTACTACACATACAATTTCTAGTGTAGTTAGATCTACTGGTAGACCTCCAATCTACAGATTAGATTCTACCGCCCCTCAACGTGGATTTGTGCGTGAACAATTACAGGTAATCCCTGAAGATACACAATTACCACCACATACAATTACATAACCAGAACCTCTACGTCGATTGCATTCAAGACAGGTCAGCATCACATTATCACGTGTATGACCAAGATCACTATTAATTCTGTCTACGGTAAATTGTCTTGGATTATTATTCGAATATTGCCATAACATATTACAGTTACAGCTTGCACAATTATTATTCTGTTGTGCTTTTAGTTTTATAATAAATTCAACATCAATATCAAAATCACGTTTATTTTTTTTTATCACACTGTTTATAACCAGATAGTTTTTTTCTTATTACGTCATTATTAATAGTTTGATCATTATTTTCTATAAAATTCATAATAACCCTATGTAGTTGAGATATTCTTCTGACCCTAGAAACTGTGAGATAAACTAAATTCGACCATTCGATCCGATCATCTATAATCCAGATATTTGTATCAGAAATAGTTAACCCCTGTGACGAGTGAATAGTTATAGCGTATCCTAACGTCCACGGTAATTTATTCATATTCAGCGCATTCTCAACGACATTAATATCGACTAAAACAATATCATTCAAGACAAGATTCTGTATTCCACCACCAGGAATTTCAACATCAATATTCTGTCGTCGAGTATCTGCTGGGCGATAACATAATGGTACAGGTAGAACTGAAAAACTTTTCTTTATGTAACAGAAATAATTTATTCTGTAGTTCATCACGAACTATCTTTCTACTTGCAACTATTAAATCAGCGGGATTCCATAAATTTAGAAAATCATTCATAGAAGTCTCTGGAATTACTCCTCGCATTGTTTCACATTGTACTCTGTCTGGTTGTAGTCTAATTAATCTTTTAAATTCCTTCAGCGGTTCATCAATAGCTCTATGGTCATCATTTATTTCCTCGTAATAATCTACGTTATTCTTCAGCCATTCATGTGGAGACTGTCCAATAAAAGGTGGTGGTTGACCATGATCACCGCACATTATTATAGCAGTATTTTTCGTCAATAGCCAATCAAGAAATGTTTTTAATATTTCTAACGACACCGTGCATATCTCGTCCCATATAATATATTTAGGTATATATTTCTCACCCATTCGCTCAGGAGTCCATGTATCTCCACACCATCTAAAGAAACTATGATAAGTACACGATTTTACTCCTCGCTCTTTTATCTCTCTGGCGAGTTTATGTGTCGGTGTCAAAACAATTATATCCGAATTATTATTCATGAATAATTTAATCACACTTGTTGTTTTACCTGACCCTCCACACCCATTAAGATAAACGGTTTTATGTCTAGCCACAGGATCATATACAGATGGTGCTGATGATTTTGATATTTGAATATTATTTTTGTAATATATTTCCTTAATTTCAACGTCGGCAGATTCAGAATAACTAAGTATATTTTCTTGTTTTATTCTCCATGATCCCCATTCACCATTACCAAGTAGCGGTTTTAACAAATCTGTATATTTTTTATTTATGTAGAACGAATCCGTGGCGACTCTGACAGCATTACGAGGAAATTTATTTATCATAGACATAGATTTATAGAAACATATGCCAACATAGATGATCTTAAATGAGTAAATTGTGGTGAGTCACCATCAAGATAACTCACAATTGTACCTAGTTTGGTTCCGTCTGACAAATAAGCATTACTCCTATTTATAAATGTGTTTTTTTCTGTTGTATCAGCAATTATAAAATCGAGTTCAGCATCGTCCATAATTAATCTTGTACAGTGTCTTTTATGATCATATGCTCCTCCTTGAGTAAATTTACCAATTATCTTTCTACCAAGATCTTTTGCAAGTTTCTCATCATGCTCGTCTCTGCATTTACGTATATTATTAGTAATTTTAATAATATCATCTTCATTAAGATTAGGGAATTTTTTCCTGGCATCATTAATATTAAATCTATTTGGTTCTGGTAACCAAATTTGCTTCTGTGGACTATACGATATAATTGCCTCACTCACCTTCAATAATGTTAAAATTCCAACATCAAGCATATATCGCAATAGTACTATTGGAACCCAACATTTTTCTGAAAAATGTCTTCCAAACCAAATATAAGTAATCGGATGGAGATTTTCTGCAAATTCGAATGATTCTACATGAGCAAATCCTGTTAGATCAAAATCTGGTAAATGTCCGTTTATCGCAACCCTGGTCATCTCGTGTGATGGATGTCCGAATCTCTTAAAGTATTCAGAACATTCTCCGTATCCAAGAAAACTTCCAGGATAACACGCTACCATATCGACGGATATAACGTGATTACACTTATATTTAGTATTCCATAATCCTCCGTGTCCATATTCTACGCAGCTTTTATGAATATCTTCAAGAAAATCCGATCGTGTTGGTTTCCATAAATTTTTCTCCTGAGCGAAATGAGCCGCTACAGATGGAACTGTAAAACAATTATTTAATAATAGTCTAACTTTGACATCGTCTGAAGTATACTTCAGCGCAAGAATTTCCATTTCTACATTAAGAGATTCTGTACGGTAAATATCACCATTAGGCCGTACAAATTGATCGTAATGATCATATTCTGAACTTTGAAATAACCAAACGGATACAGGGTCACTTTTACTGATATTTTTGATAAAATCAAATATATGACCATCATAAAATTTAACCGCTCTATCTCGTGGAAATATTGTTACTGCTGAGGTCCACGCATGCGAATTATGATCAATAATATCTATTGGAGCTCCTCTTGATTCATATTTTGGTTTATATAAAATCTCTCCGGTTAACGTCTTTACCGTTATTGGGAATTTTAATTTCTTTTCTAGTTCAGCGACATCTTTGATAGACGCTCCGATATCTTTAACTGATTCTGCCCAAGTATTTATTTTTTTACGTCTTAAATCTGTTAAACCATTACCACGTATAGCGTTTATGAAATGTTCTGTAACTCGTTCAGCTACACAGTTTATTCTTGACTCTGACAGTTTCATCGGCTTTAGATCCCCGACGTCAGGTTTATTATTAAGCGGATATATTGCATATACGACTGCAGTCACAGGGTATCCCCGTTCATAATATACCTTATCAACACCGGTTAGTATTCCGGGCTTAGATTTATTATTTAAGAGAACAATATTATTTCCTGACTGCACACGGACTGGATCGCGCTTGTCATGAATAATCCAAATATCTTCTTTTGTATTTACGATAAATTTTATTAAAATAAAATATTTTTGATCATCAAGGTGATTAATAATTACTTTTCCTCGTTCGTCATTCATCATATTAGTAACATTTCCAACTCTGAATGTTGACCATACATGAACAGCGCCATCGTCACGAAATTCCTTCTTGGCTTCACGAATACGTTCGGTTATATCCTCATTTGTTAAAGCTAGATCTTGCATCAAAGTACTAAATTTATATTCTGATAGTCTGTCAAGATCAAATCTGGATATCTGAGGTTCAATTGCCGATAATTCCTCCATATAATTAAGACAAGTATTTAAATTAAAATTTTAGTATATATATATGATTGAAACAAAAAACAAATGTGCTTGGCTCAGAATTGGATATACTTCTCTTTGTAATAAACCGTGCGTGAACAAATACTGCGGAAATCATGCACAAAGTTTCAAAAATGGAAGTACAGGACCAATACCATGTATTCAGTGTGGTGTTGGAGTCAGAGGAAAAACTCAATTGTGTTTAAAATGTGGCGGAAAAAAATACAGGGAACTAAAACGATATTATGACAAAAAAAATACATCGCCAGGTAAATCTCCTATACAAACCGTAGAAGATTATCTGGTCAGATTTCAAAACAATGATTTAGACAAATAATATTATTATATAAAATGACTCAGACAAATCAGACCCATGATGAAATGATCGACAATGATGATATAAGAGAATTAAGAAAAGAAGCATTTCGTAATAAATACGAATTTGTTAAACATCCAACCATTAAAAATTATGAAGCGTCTCGAGATGGTGTGATCAGAAACTGTAGATTGAAAAAACCAGTCGGTAGTATTAATAATACTGGTTATTTTGTTTCATGCTGGGAAAGACCATTATTACTCACATATATTCATATTCGAATGTTTTCGTGGAATAGTTAAAAATGGACTTGTAGTTGATCACATTGATGGAAATCCCAAAAATAATCGGTTATATAACCTGGAAGCTATTACACAGTGTCAGAATTCTGCACGTGGAAATACTGGAAAATGTAAAAAATTTGCAAGAAGAGCTATTAAATCCATGAATATACAGACAGGACAGGAAATAACTTTCCCTTCAATATATGCGGCTGCAAAATATTTTAGCATACATCCACGATCGGTGCAATATGTTGCAGATAAAGTATACAAATCAGCATATTCATTCAAATATGACCAGCGTATAATATTTGAATATATCTAATTCTGTCTTCCTAATAAATAAATTGTATATAGTTTGACTTTATATTTTGCGATGGGTACCTTCACCGTCGCTACTCTCAGTGTCACTCTCACTTTTGACAGAATCAAATAACATAATTTTTCTTAATTGCATTACACGATTATCTACAATCTTCTTTTTCTCGTATTCACGAGATAGTTCGGATCTGATATTTTCGATCGAACGTGCAAGAGGCGCAAATAGCTTTACCTGTTTGTCATTTACCACCGCCAAGGATTCTAACATAGACTGATAAATTGATTTTACAAATTTATAATTTATATTTATTGTCAATTTTTCTTTGTTTTAATATTTCATAAACACATAATATTCAGGATCGAGATTATCAGATAGATTTATTCCGTTATGTTTTAATTTTTTAATAGCAGAAATAATATCATTAATGTTTTCTTGATTCATTATATAATAATTATTTCTTTAAAATAAAAAATAATTGATATTCAAGTTTTTAACTTTTGACCTTGATGTTTGACCTAAAAATATCAAAAATAATCAGCAGCATCCTAAGCGGTTACCCGTCACTTGGCCCCCTGATAGCCTTTGTGTCTTTCATGGAGTCCTTTTTTGTATGATGATGTCTTTCTTATGACCGTTATTGGCACTCCATGTTCTGTTTCTATTTGGCTAGCATTCTTTCTGAATGTTTCCTTGTGGGGGTCTTTCAAATGAGGTAGAGAGCTCAGGCATGCTACTGATTATTTTAGGGAGCTCTGTATTGCGAATTCAATAACCCCCCCCCACCAAATCAAACCCCGGGGTAAGTGCAAAACGCACTCACCACGTTGTTTAACGTGATGAGGGGTTGAATTCGTTGGGGCTGAGCTCCCCAACCTTCTATAAAATAGCATCGTTCCGAATACTGTCGACACTCGTCAGCCACAGGAATCGAACCACGGTCGTCAGTATTATAGTTCAACAACTATACCACTGAGCCATTTTCCGATTCATACATATAGACGTTTTAAAATTATTATGTAGTTAACCCAACACTGAATAAGCAGACAAATTACGTACGACCAATATACTGAATAAAATCACAATTATTGTACAACTGTGGCGTATATTTACCTAATTTACAAACATTATTTATATATACTGTATAAAATAATCGCACATTACATTTTCTGTAAGAGTTATCGTTCGTTAAGGTCAAATACATGTGTTATAGCTAAAAATAACTTTACGCACTCCTATAAACCGACATGAGTTTAAGGTTATCAGAGTTAAAAGATGCATCAATATCCCTCTCTGTTACAAATTGATGCTTTACTAACAGCTAATCACCTACAGAAAAAGAAATAAGTCACTAAATAATTAACGAAAAACAAGAAGTATTTGTTGTCTGTAAATCGAACGTAGTAGTAAGGGAAATAATCGTTCAATTTACTCTGCAGAGAGAGATTGCCAAGTTATCTCGCTTTATTATATATACAATTGCTTTAATCATAGAAATTGATTATTATTCATGTATTTACTAATCAGATTATTTTTTTACCCCCTGATTATTTACTCAGACGTTCTACGAGCGTATATACAAATTAATATTAAGAGACTCTTGTCTTAGATCCAAAATGTTTCCTGCCTGGTCGGTGAGTTTGAAATTTATTCTTGTCAGAAATGGATTATGAACTCGCAGGTACAGATACAATTAACCACCCGGGCGGATCTTTAGGACTAAATGTATATAGTATATACCCTTGTTGGGCCTGGTTAGATTTTGAAAGATCTACCTGATAACTGTCATCAATTACGTCACATACCAGATTGACTGCAATTGTTGTTGTTATATTTACAATGCCTGGCGATATATGACGTCCGGCACCAAAGGGATTGTTATTGTGTTTTAGTATAACCGGTGGTGGGGCTATTTTTCTCCATGATTCACATATTCTTTTAAAGTATTCTTCAATAAGATCATTTAATGATTTCTTCATTTCAGCGTTATTTAAATCTGGTATAACAAATGTTTGTAAATCTTTTTCTGTTATTTTATAATGATCAAGAAATACTTGTTTAGATTCTGGATTTGTGTAACGATTTCCATCGAGTTTAGTCGCGGTGTTTATAATACTTCGATTGACGATGTATAAATCGAACAAGATACCATTTAAATGTTTTATTGACTCGATTATTTGCTGCTTTACACTTTCATTATAATGTTGTGATAATGAAATAAGTAAATTTCTTAAATCATTAAACGTTTTATCGTATTCAGGTTTAAGAGTATCTAAAAAATGTTTAATAAATCTTACATCAACAGTATAGTAACTAATCTTCGTCCTGGTGTCTGTGTTAACAATAAATAATGCTTTATTCAACCTGGGGATTCTTTTACCGTCAAAATCGGTAAAGTAATATCTATCTTCGTTTGGAAATCCAAATCTTGTATTATTACTCCATGGTTGTTTTCCTCGATATTCTGGATCTTTAATGAATTTTTCTTCACTCGTTTTAAATTCTTCTATTTTTGGTTCTGAAACTCCATTATAAACCGGTGGAATATCAGACCATCCTAACACGGATCTGATCGAACTTTGATAAATATCTACGCAATAATCAGGAGAATTTATTTCAATAACCGCAGATAGTGTTGGTTCGTAGACAGTAATTGCTACTTTTGAATCTTTTCCTGTAATAGATTTAATTCTGCGTTGGAACTCATCATTAATCTGTTCTATTTGATAACTGCCCGTTGGAATAGCAACTACTTGCCAATCAGGAGTTCCATCTGGTTTATTTTTATTAGCGAATACTAATGAATTATTTGGCTGTAGTCCACCAAATGGTTTTGATCTAATATTTGGCCAGCTATAATAAACCCGTAACTGTGCTAATGCTATTTCTTTTGCAGGAATTGATGTTGGAAAATTGACACTAAACTCAGGATTGGTCGAACTTAACGATATCATAGTAGTTTTTGACGGAGTTGTATTAGTGACGATCTGCTGAAGTAACTCCCTGTCTGTCATTATTATTATCATTATTATTTAATTCATTAAAATCATTAGCGATCACCTTAAAAGCGTCATCATAGGTTTTCATCATCATAGCAAATTCAGTATCGGATATTTCACCATCACTGACACACGAAGAAATATACAAAGATAATTTAGAACATGCCTCTGCCACTGTATGTAATTTAATCATATAATCGTGCAATTTAGCATTTGTACAGGTATCTATCTTTTTGGCTATAATACCGAGAACACCAGCAATAGTCGTTGATGCTGAAACAATAATGGTTATAACAGTAGGTGCTGTCATCGTCAAAATTGATAATAATAATCCTGTTCCAGCAATAACAGCAGAAACCGAGTAAACAACTACATCGATGACAACTATACGTCTTTTGTATTTTTTTATTTCCGTGTTATAATAGTCGATAAAATTATTTAGTTTAGTCAGACTCTCATATACTTGATTGCATCTGTAACGTTGAACGTCGATGCGAGACTGAGTTTGATCCATTATACTAACAACGTCATTTAATTAAGTTTCAGCTACGAATTCTAGGCACCACCAGTAACGTCTCGGAGGTATTTCCGTTGATATCAGCGTAAAGATTTCTTTGATGTTCTTGGTTAGCATCACCAATAGAGGATTACGATATTCATTCGGTGATAATGAAGTTGCCGCATTAATTTCCGAATCGTATATAGATAACCTGTATAACCCAGTTACTTCTGCGGTATGTTCGAGTGTGTTATTTTGTGGTGTCCATGTTGCTGATCCTGATGCTACTGTATATACGATATTTTTAATTTGTCCGTGTGGAATTTTAATCAGATTAGTTTTTTGAACAATAGTAGGTATTCCACTGACAATATCATTGAGTTTCATGTTAACGTCATCTAGTTTTATTTCAACGGTTGGTTGTTCCCCCAAAAAATCTTTAATGGTTTTGTTTATATTTCTACGAAAATTTAAGAACGTTTCTACATGTTTAGAAAAAGTATTACTGAGTGTAGTCATTTTGTCATTGATTTTTTTTTAGAGGAATTTCCTTATCATCGACGTATTTTTTTGTTGCAGCATCAAAATCAGATTCTGGTGTTCTAAGATTGTTAATACCATTATTATTCATGTTGAGAAATGCACGCATTATACCGCCGTTGACTAATACGTACTTAGATTCTTGATCGTCGACATATTTCTTTGTTGCAGCGTCTGTATCTGCGACTGGGTTTCCAAGGTCTATAATTTTATTTTGATTCATAATAATGCTACCTGTAAATGAATCACCAGCTTTCTTAATATAATCGCTGACTGATGTACCGGAATCTTGTATTTTACCCTGATCAGTAAAAGTAACTATATTATTAACAACCGCATTAGGAACTCGTATAAGTACATCTGGTAGTTGTATATTACTAGTTTTTAATCGTCCTTCTTTATCCTGAAAAACAACTACTTCGTTTTGATCCACACTGGTTATATTTAATAAATCATCAATCTCATTTCTGAGCTGATCGAGAGTTGCGTATTTAGATAAATCAGCTTGCTGATGACCTTTACCACGAGAAGATCTTCCATAAATATCCACCATTATATTACTAATGTCTGTTTAAATGTGACGTCGTAGTATATTCATGTACAACTTTGTGGGGTGGTTTTGTTGATTTTGATATAGCATCAAGTACGTTAAGTACTTCTCGACCACATATTGGTGGATCAGTTAATGTTTGTGTTGGTAACGTTGAATACCATATTGGAGTACTTTGATAGCCGCTAATATACTTTAAGAATTCTTTTGGTGGAGCTAGTCCATATGAATCAAAATAAATAATTCCACGTGGATCAATTGCATATCCGACCCAATGCGTGCCTGGACCAGAATTTTCATCGAGATTAATAATACCGGTTTCAATATTATTTGGTTGTTTTGGTAATTGATCACGCATGAAAACTCCTCTAAAATTTTTTATTTTTAATTTTTTAGCAGCATCTAGTAAATCAAAATTGGACATAGGAGATATCAGTAAACTGTCCCTGGTAATCTTAGGCCCTTTCCGTACCATGAATGTGGAGTCCCTGGTAATCTTAGACCCCTTCCCTTTTTTTTTTTGATTCCCTTTCCTGTTGCTTTCTTTAATGCCATTCCAGCAGCAGTTCCAACAGCGCCTAATGCAGCTGCTTTTGCAACAGCTGGGGCTGCAGCAGCTATTAATGCTGGTATTGCTGCAAGAAGTGGAAATATACCACCCGTCTTAATAATATCTTTAATGGCACCCGCAGAAAGATTAAGTTTTATACCTTTATTTGATTTTTGGCTTCATTGAAATGCCCGAGCTGACGATCTGTAAGAGATAATTTATTTGAACCGCTCATCTGATCTTTCTTTAGCGATATTTTTAATCCACAGTTATTTTTTGATGCTGATTGTATCCTTTTAATCTGACCAGGGGTCAGACTAACACTAACGTGATTATACGACATTATAATATTCATAAACGATCTAATTACATGTTTTCTACTGGCGCATCAACTACTCGCATTCGTCCACCAGCACCTTCAAGTAACATCGATTTATCGCTGAGTATGACAGCAATTGCTCTGTAATTGGCAATAGCTCCTATTGTCACACGAGCTCGAAAATATATATCAACTACTGACTGTCTGGTTAAATCTAAATGTTCTAACGAAAAGTAATAAATCGGAGATAAGGTTGTAAAATCCAATTGTGATATTTGTAAACCAGTATCAATATTTTGATCACGTCCCATGAACGTCATCAGACGATGATATGCACGTGCTACATGATTTTGTTCAAAATTCAGTAATATATCTTCGGATGGTTCTTGATGTCCATTGATCCTCAGAGACACTTCAGAAACACCAAGATTGTCAAATATCATAATACTATTTGTTTGATCATTCACCCGTGCAGTATCTTGAAATGCAATAAATATATGTCGTGGCGCAGAAACACCTTGCTGAGAAGCTATTTGCCATGTAAATAAACCATTAATATTACTCTGGATAGCATCTGTGGTCATTGTTAACCACGATAATGCTGATTTACCACCTTGATTCATAAAAGAGAGTAGACGATCTTCTTCAGTTATTGATGGAGTCATTACTGGCATCCACAATGAAAGTTTTGTCAGAATTACTCTACCAGGATCACCAATGGCTCTCCATAATGCATCGTTGTCGGTTGCTTTTCGTACAAGTACAACTGTATGCTTAGCTCCAAAAATGACTTTTCTGACATTTCTACAAAATCCAAATATATGTGATAGTGGAATCGCACATGAAAATACTCTCCTATCACCTTTTAACATTGATCTACGTGCTGCAAATCCTAAGTTAAATTCTGGATTTGGAAAATATAGATCTTCAATAGCAGCAGCAACAGGAGGAACAGCTCGATTATTGGGCTGTCGAGTAATCTGATTTCTATTGTCAGGGTGGTTAGAAATATCCTTTACAAACATCATTGATGGACCAGTTGATCTTGAATAATCATCGCTGTATCTTGCAAGGCCAAGTATTGTCGTTGCAACATCAACGTCTTTCTGAATTGATTCAATATTTTTTCCGTCAATCATGTACGTAGCACTATCAAATAACGCCATAATACCATTATTAACAAAACCAACCCTAACTTCAGCTCCATATGCTACTGGTGCTGCAGGAGCTGCGTTATTTAAAATTTCACCTTCTACTTCAATAAACGCCTCAGCGGGTAGGAAATACCTACTTGTATCCTGAACTTGCAGTTCAATTCGTCCACGCTGATCTGGAATTCGAGCGTCATAAGAATAATATTGATAATCACGTATAGACTCATCTTTAAGTACTGGTGCGTCCATGTCGAATGCGGGATCAGATATGCGCTTGAACATCTTTATTATAATTATTATCGTCTAAAACGAAGACCACTTCGGGAAGTGAGACCACTTCCTGCTATCAGACTAGCGGTTATATTTTTTTCTTTTTCTGACATTGGTACATCAGCCAACTCTGCTAGTTTTTGATTCGCAGCTTGATCTATTATTTTACTGACATTTGCAGGCATTACTTCAGTGCTAGGTAATTTTACTGGTTGAGGTTTTCGTCGTATTAATCGTGTTAGTCTATCTTTAATCGCTGAAAATGCTTTACCATCGAGATTACCCATAGCACCAATACCTTTTTCACGAACAACATCAATAGCTTTCATTCCCAGTTGCTTTGCGATCGGTATTGCTTTTGGGGCTATCCTTCTAAATAGACCCTGAACAACATCACCTAGTCCATCTCCGTAGGTTGTTTTATATACTGGTAATCGTGAGTTTATTACCCTGACCATGGTTAGTCCACGTTGAGTACCGTATACGATCATTTTATTATAGTAATTGTATTTAATTACGTACTTAGTCACTGTAGTAATCATCGGCAATTTCATTAATAAGAGACTGATAAACATCAACGTCCATGATACCACCGGTAAATAACCGTCTGCAAATATCAGCCGCTTCATTAATTATTTCTGGAGAATTATTACCAGCTCGTTTTCCTCCGATGAGAATCTCCAGACGTTCAACGTCAGAGATAACGTTATTTGGACATAGAGTAAAATCACCTCCGGTAGAGAGACCACTTCCAGTAGAAAGTTTTTCTAAACCTGAATTCAGTTTTTCTTCATATTCTGATAATTCTGTTATTTTTTCTTGTAAAAGTTCTCTATAATACACTGGTGTTGTTCTTGATATTCGTTTTATTAGATTTTGTTTATATTCTCTCACGTCATTCAGATATTTTATTAATTCTTCCTTATCAGATTTATCAAGTAATTCTTTAAGGAATTTTAGTCTTTCTAATTTTTCTTCCTTTTCCTCCTTTTTATAATGTTCAACTCCCATTTGTGGTACTCCTATGACCGATTTAATAGTTAATATTGATTGTAATGGTGGTGGTGATGATAATGGATATGTTTCCAGAATTTTCTGTGAGGCTGGCGACCATATTGATTCTTTTCTTTCTTGTATTCTTTTTACTGCTCCCCTTGTCATTGGTGGAGATGGTTGTTGTGGTAGTGGTGGTGATCGTGGTGGAGATGGTTGTTGTGGTAGTGGTGGTGATCGTGGTGGAGATGGTTGTTGTGGTGGAGGAGGAGGTGATGATCTTAATGGTGGTGGTAATTCCAATGTTTCAGGGGGAGGGGCAGCTTGTGTTCTTTTTGTATATTTTCGTTTTGGTCTTTCTGTTTCTTCTTTTTCTTGTTCTTTCTGTTGTCTTGCTTCTTCTTTTGCTCTTTTTCTTTCTTCTTTTTCTTGTTCTTTCTGTTGTCTTGCTTCTTCTTTTGCTCTTTTTCTTTCTTCTTTTTCTTGTTCTTTCTGTTGTCTTGCTTCTTCTTTTGCTATTCTTCTTTCTTCTTTTTCTTGTTTTCTCTGTTCTATAAATTGTTTTGTTTCTTCTTCTTTTGCTCTTTTTCTTTCTTCTCTTTCTTGTCTTCTCTGGTCTCCACGTTGTTTTGCTTCTAACTTTTCTGATTCGAAATAATAATCATGATGATCAATATAATTTTTATATAATGGATCACTAATTTTAATTTGTTCAACATTCATATATATGCGATATAATAATTTTCGCCACTGTTCACGGGATTTAATATATTTAGCGTATTCAGGTTTCATTAATTTATCTCTTCGACCGAAAGTTTTCACAGCAAACTCAGCTAATTGTTGTGGTTTTTTAATTTCTTTAATTGCTATAATAGTATCTTCATTAAATTTATCTATTAGTTCAGTATTACTTATTGTAAGAATCTTTTGTTTAGGGGCTGATGCTTCAGCAACTACAGGTATTGGTTGTATTGGTTGAGCAGCAGCTATACCAGCTGGAAGTCCACGTAAAATTCTTTTTGTCTGTTTTGTTCTCTCCGCTATTTTTTCAGTTGCCTCAGCGGTTTTCTCTAAAACAGGAAGAAGAGGTTTAGTTGTCTCTGTAATAGGCTTAAATAATTGTTTTGTATCCTCTTCAAATTCAACATGAGATTCTTGTCGTTGTTGTAATTGTTGTCGGACACCATTACGAACAGGTAAATATTTCCTGATTGCTTCTAGTCGCTCTCTTGCTAATTTAGCTGAATGAGGTTCTCCGATGACAACCATATTAATAATATTTATACTGACTATTTAATTTACAGCAGCAGGCAGGGTGAACGACAAAAATTAATTGACCCGGCGAGTAAACTAAACGCATTATAACATAAAAAACAAAAAGTCAAAAATAAAATAATAAAAATGAGCTAACCCAAACGATTTATTATTCGTTTTTCAAACTATACGGTAATAATAAAAGTTAGGAGGTTCGGTTTAGCGTTATTGACCTTATTTTTCAGCCCCGGTAGGAACCTTTATTTTTGTAAAATAAGGTCTGTACAAAGTTGTAGGGTTCACCCTGCCTGCTGCTCCTCTTGACTCCACGTCTCGTCGATAGGGTCTAAGATCCATTGTGCAAAATCGGCTAGCGTGTTAGGTCCCCGATAGAGTTTTTCACGTCCTCCATGAATCTTGCTACATTGAGGGCAATGGAAAAAGATAGGTTATTGTATGCACTTCTCGTATGCTCGATGAGCCACTCAGAAATTAGGAATGTGAATACCGGTCTCTTGCATGCATTTGAAATCGAAGAAGATGAAATTCCCTTTCTTCTTCTTGTCATCTTCCTCCTCCTCCTGTTTGGGTTGGTATTTTTTAATGTAGAATTCATGTTCCAAGTCCACGATTTGGTGACAAATGTGACATCGTTTCTTTCCTGGACAAATGTGTGCCTTGGCACTATTGGTACGTATGCCTTCTCCACAAGTAGGACAAAATTTCAGGAGTTGATAAGTACTTTTCTGCTGTGAACCTTGCGTCTTCAGATGTTTTTGGTAACAGGTAGGGCTGACAAAAGTGCGCTGATAAGCCGGCAATGCACTCGTTCTTGTTCTTTCGTCAAGGCAGGGTTTAGGGGTCAAACATCCCTCACATTTCGATCCACAATGCTTGTGTTGCTCTCGATTGTTATAACCATAGTCACATTTCTCACAATAATAACCGTGATACTGGTAATGGCATTGAAATGTTCATCGTGATGATAGACGTGAATGTATTTTCCCTCTTTGAAATTTTTGCCTCGAAATGACAGAGGTCCACGCACTTCTTGATGGTGTACTTTCAAGGTGTAGCGTGGAGCCAAGACGTCTTGCAGCTTTTGCATTTCAGGAATGCCGCAAGCACTGTCTTTAGATAGGCCAGCTTGCTGTAACAGGAGTTCTGCTTCTCTTCTTTGTTTGGCTCGGATAGATTTTTCAGTAGTTTGACAGGCTCTTTTCCTTTCTGCTGTGTCGTTCTGTCGGTATACGTTCGTCCCATTACGATTGCTCGGATTAAACACATCTTGGGTGTTGTTAATTTGGACGAGGCTACACTTGATGCTGCGAAGGTTGTTCACCAATAACAATTTTCTGTGTTGTCCAATCCCGTTGCGGAGAAAAACATGGGTCATGTACAGTGTCGCTTTTCAATCGGTGACGTGAAACTTGCCGTTGGATTGCTGTACGTATTAAATCTTGTCGATGACTTTGAAAGGTGTCAATTCTGCTAGGCTGCTAAACTCGATCCAAACAGGTGACTTCAAACTGTCGTGATAAAATGGAAAGTCTCAAGCGACCGATTTTGTTGGCTCGACATTGCCGTTTCAGTGTGGTTAACAAAGAATCCCACACATCGGTAATAAATCCTTCTATTTTCTTCAGCGGTACTTCGGATTTGAAATCTTTAAATTTCACCGTGTACGTGTACGCCGTAGTTTTAAATTTTCTAGAGGAGCGTTTATCCGTCTCTCGAATGTGGTAGTAGTGTTCACGGGTTACTGGTGGTGGACTTTGGTTTGACGTAGACTCTCTGCGTCTGGATTCTGGCTCACTCATGTCATCATCAAAATCGCTGCCATGAATTTGAGCCAAGACTTCGGCCACTGTGCGAGGCTATAGGTCACGTTCCTGCCTCTTACTTTCTTCTCCTTTCTTCACGAAATGATGCAATCGTTTCGTCTTGATTGCAAAATGTCAAATGATAACATTTTAAACGTCATGGTCCCCTATATACATAAATGTAAGGCCAGTGTCCTTCCTGCATAAAGGGTTAGTGTCTTCCCTCCAGGTATTCATGTCATTTTCAATCCGACGAGAAAGATGGAAGAGCCAGCACAGATCGAACTTCTGATCAGAGCTTTGTGAGGTATCATACGAAGGTTTTCTTCAGAGAAGCCGACGGACTAATCCCCCTCCTTTCGAGATAAAAGTCAAGATACTTGCTATATCTGTCAGAAGAAAGGGCATTGGTCTTCAGAATGTCCACAACGTCAAAGTAAGGCAAGCGTCAAAAGAGACAAAGGTCAAGATACCTGTTATCATTGTCAAGAGAAAGGACATTGGTCTTCACACTTCCCTAAGAAACAACGGGAGGATGAGAGGGGTTCCGAACAGGAAGAAGAGGTACCCTCCGAAAAGGAAGAACCCAGACACGTCCAGAAAGAGAAGAAAAGAAGACGAAACGAAAGTGAGGAAGAAGAGGAAAAACCTGTGACAGTGAAGAAATTCAAAAAAAAGGAGAGAGTGAAAAGAAAAAGAAGAAGTCTATGAACTTTTTAAAGTGATGTGTTGTGAAATTGGATTGTAAAATTTTACAGAGAATATACCAGAAAGAAAAACGTAAATGTCTCTTGGTTTTGATATTTATAATAACAACATACACTCACGCACTCACACACGTCCATCATGTGGAAGAAAAGGATTTGAGTTTTATTTGATTTTGGCAAACATTGAGTAATCTCTTTTTGAGAGAGGTGGGTGGCCCTGAAAAGGACCGTTGGGTATTTGTTTTTGCTTTTTATTAAACAAACCAGGAACGGGTGGTAATGAGCTTTAACTGCCTTATCCCTTTGCCACGACCAAGACCTACTTCTGGACCTGTTACTGTCGATAATTTGCTAGAAGTCACTAGTGTTGGTATCTCGGGCGTAGTAGTGTTAACGGGGTTGGAGTGTGACTTTCACCGTTCTCCTTCTCTCCTAGACCTTGTTTCTTCTCTGCTTCTTCTTCCTGTCGTTTTCTTCTTGCCTCATCTTCTTCTTGATATTGCTGTTGAATAAGAAATGCTTGTTCTGCTTCTTTCTGCTGTTGCAAAATTTCACCAATTCTTCTTTCTGCCTCTGTTTAAAATCCTCGACGTATGGTAAGGAAGGAGAAAGCGGTGAAGGTACTGGTACCGGAAAAAAATTATTGTGATTTCAGCGGTAATTATAATTTATACAGATTTTACTGGCTGAAGTTTACGTAATGCTAATCGCTCAAGTCTCTCTCTCGGATCGCTGAGAATACTTTACCAGTGACAACACCAACAGTGCTAATAGGTTTATTACAAACAACGCGTTGCATTTCAGTCGGAATCGCCTTTGGAGCCACTATTCTTAATAGACCTTGAACAACATCGCCGAACCACTCTCCAAAGATAGCTTTATATGTTGATAATCGTGAAATTATTACCCTGACCATCACGGGTCCACGTTGAGCATTGTGTATGATCATGTTTTTTTGGTATCACCAATCTAATTGATCAATCGCTGTAGCAATCGTCGGTAATCTCATCGATGAATGCCTGATAAACGCTGATATCCATGATACGACCTGTAAATAATCGCTAACAAGTCTCAGCTGCTTCATTGATGATTTCTGCGGAATTACTGCCGGCTCGTCATCCGCCTATCAGAATTTCTAGTCGATCCACATCAGCTAAGATCATTTCCTCGAGTGGCAAGACCACTTCAGTTGTTTCATCTGACTCAGCTTCTGCTTTTTTTTTAAATTGGGACAAAGTTTATCATGTAGAGCGCCAATACCATTTCTTCGAGTGGCAAAACCACTTCCAATTGTTTCGTCTGACTCAGCTTCTGCTTTTTTTCTTCCTTGTTTCAGATCTAGCTCTTAAGGTTGATCTCCTCTCTTCTCTTGCTTTTTCAAGTTTACGCTTCCTTTCTTCTTGTTTGTGTTCCTCTGCTTGTCGTACTTGCTTAATATATACATCTACCGTCTGGTTAAAACTTGTAAAGTCAGTGTAATCACCTCTGACTTTCGAAGTATCAAAGGCAATCCGATACACTTATTTAGGCCAATCAGCACGATTTTTAATAGACTTTTAACATACTCAGGTTTCACGTATTTGTTTTTTTTCATCCTACACAAACGAAGCAATATCAAGTAGGTTGTCTTTATCCCTGATAGCTGCAAGCTGCAATACCTTCCTCGGTAAATTTATCCATGATATCAACTTTAACTTTTGGTTGCTGATCTTCTGTTCCTGGTTCTGTTTCTGGTGTAATACGATCCTTTATATCACCGATATCAACACGAATTTGGTCGATGCCTTCTAATAATTGTGGCTGAGTACCAGCTATCTCTCGAAGAATCTTTTTTTTTTTTTTTTCAGCTTTAGCTCTTGTTGCTATTTTTCTGGTTGCTTTAGCGGTTTGTTTCAGCGACTGAAGAAGACCTTTAGTTGCTTTTGTGACCTGTTTAAACAATTCTTCATCACCTTCTGTAAATTCCACACGATCTTTCCTGACGCTGTTGTAACTACTGTTTGACAGAATCACGGACGGTGTTATTTTCCAAATTGCCTCTAGTCGTTGTTTGTCGAGCAAGTTTAGCTGTATGAGATTCCATAGTTAGCGCAGAATCACTCATTATTATCGTATAACACCAATAGATTCAGCTAAAACGTTGATTCACCCCATTTTTTGTGTGAAAATTTTTGCAATTACCTGAAGCGTTATTATAGTGAAGTGGCCGTACCCTCGCTTCGGCCTCCCTGGCTTTATGTGGCCAATTTTGTTATAAAGTTTAGTTGACCGAATAATTTGTCTGTTCAGCCCCCTCCCCCTCAACCCCTTGGTATAAGCCTCATTTTGCCCGAATAATTGGTCTGTTCAGCCCCCTCCTCAGCCCCCTCAGCTTTATTTTGACCGAATAATTGGTCTATGCAACACACCACCCTCAGCCACTTGATATAAGTCTTATTTTGCCCAAATAATTGGTGTGCCCAGCTTCCCTGCCGCAATAAAAAAAAACAAATGTTCCAAATTCTCATCATTTGAGAATATCAGGACTTAATAAGGTGTGAAGCGATCATATTTCAAACGAATTACATTTTAATGGTGAAAACGTTTATTTTACAGTGATTCAACCCATTTATAGTTGTAACATTTTTAAGCTGATTCACTAACCTAATTTAGTGTTTACTTACCGAAATATGCTGCTAATTCACAGCATTTATTTTCTAATTAAATCAGATTTTCATTCGTAATAATATTAATAATGTGGAATATATGTATATATATATATATATATTTGCATGCTTTTTAGACGCTAGTAAGGCATTTGATAGGGTCAATCATTGGACACTCTTTAAAAAGTTGCTTGATATTAAAATACCTGTATACATAGTTAGTTAACTGGTATGGCAAACAGTTGTATTATGTGCGATGGGGAAGTGTAATATCCAGCGCTTTCCATGTAACCAATGGGGTGAGGCAGGGAGGTATTCTTTCCCCTTTGTTATTTAATATATACATAGATGAGTTAAATTGTATCCTGGGCCAGTGTTACATAGGGTTACGTCTGCCACCAAATGTGTTGTTTCTTAACAATTTTAGTTTTGCTGATGATATGTCACTGATAAGTCCTTCTATCACAGGTTTAAGGAAATTATTGAAGATATGTGAACAATACGCATTAGAGAATGATATCATCTATAATACACAAAAATCAGTATGCATGGTCTTTCAGCCAACTTCTTTTAAATTACCATCACCTCCCCCTGTACATCTTAATGGCAATGCTCTTACGTATGTCGACAGTTATATGTATTTGGGTCATATTTTGAAATCCAATCAGTCAGATAATGAAGATATGATGAGACATTATCGATATTTGTGTACTCGAACAAACATGCTTCTACGCAAATTTAAGAATTGTTCATTGAGTATCAAAATTAGATTATTCAAATCTTATTGCTGCACTATGTATTGTGCTCCACTGTGGACAAACTTTAGTGAATGTATGAAAAGAAAACTAGTAGTTGGTTATAATAATAGTCTTCGTTTTCTATTAGGTCTTCCTAGATGGAACAGTGCCTCCAACATGTTTGTAAATTATAATGTATTCAGTTTTGAGGAAGTAATGAGAAAGTATGTATTCTCAATGATAACAAGACTATCTAATAGTGAGAACTGTATATTGAAATCACTTTGGAACTATGACATTCATTTAAATTCTCATATTATTAGTAGATGGAACAAATTACTCTTTAAATGTGCCACTTAATTTCATTCTTAACAATGCAGGGCAGTCCATTGTTGTAGATGTGTCTGTATACTTGTAAATATGATATATATGTTCTTTTATGTTTACAATGTTTTACTTTATATCCGTATTTTAATTTAGATGTATGGACTATGTAGTCTGAAATAAAGAATTCTTATCTTCTTATCTTATCTTATATATATATATATATATATATATATATATATATATATATATATATATATATATCGGAAGTTATTAAATATTTCTAAATATACACCTTATATATTCATACTATGAATATTAACTAAGATGAAAATAGGACAGAGCAGGCTTAGAATCAGGTTCAACGTTTGATCTCAGTTGAATCTATTGCATGCTCATCTGTAATTGTCATTATATATGGCGACTTTAGGTTGTCTTTTCTTGTGACCTCTGACGTGTAGTCATACAAGAGTTGTAGTTATTTTCTTGCCGGTAGATTTCGCTCTGGTATCATCTGGATTACTTTCGGTTTCGTCGTACATTCCAAGTTTCCACGAAAACTTGATACTGTATTTGAGACTGTCCGCCATTGACACCTTAGTTTTCGCGTAGCAAGTAAGTAGAACAATTCGTTCATGTAGGAAACCTAATTTTGTTGTTCAGAATTTTTCTCACACCATAGTAGACCAACAAGTAGGTCTCCGCTTTTTTTTTCTGTCAGAAGAAAAAGAAGCGGAGACCTACTTGTTGGTCTAACACCATAGGTGTTTGACGCATGCTAAATGTTGAAAAATAATCATTAGCCTGAAGAGAAAAAAAAAAAACAAAAAGAAAAAAACCAAGTGACAAAGTTTGGATTACTCATATGATCGTCGTAATTAGCCAATAAGAGACAAAACAAGTATCTTCCAAACACACACTCTACACCTGACCCTCGATCACAGGCTACTATTCCTGTCTAAGAAGTACTCGGGCATAATCTATGGTTCGTTTTACTCTTGGCTCAGATATTTTTTTTCTATTCATCACGGCACCATTGACGTCTCTGCATTGCAGCAAACTTAAATTACAGGCCCCGAAACGTAACTTCGCAAGAATTGAGAATGAATACTTTGATGTTTTGTTTCTGTACGTGATGAAGATTATGACAAAGTGTAATATTCATAGGTAGTAGCAAACTGACCACATTTATGAATTTTGTCTAGATTATGTCGGTTTTTCATTATAGCTCTGGATATGCAGATTGATAAAGAGTCCTGAATTCCTTTTATTTGAAATTACAGTGCTTAAGTCTCTTTTCCTGTTTGAAATTTTTCAGGCGGATTTCAGATGTTTTTTTTAAAGTCTTTTCTGCCTAAACCATAACTGCTCATATTAAGGAAGCTCAGGCGAATTTCAACTGGAATTCAGGCGGATTCAGGGCAGAATTTAGGCGAAATATTCAAATTAATTGTCCTAGGATTCCACTTGAAATAAAAAGCCACCTAAAATGCTGTACAAAATTTTCCAGGCAGACTTAAGGCAGATTTCAGATGGGTTTCTTAAGCGTTTTCTGCCTAAGCCATAAACTTCATGAAGCTTAGGCGAATTTCAAGCAGACTTTAGGTGGATTTCTGGCAGAATATTAGGCAAAATATGCAAATTAGTTGTCCTAAGATTCCGCTTAAACAAAAAATTCCATCTAAGATTTCTGCCTGAAATAAAATTCCACCTGATAAAAAAGAATCCCACCTGAAATTTCCACCAGAAATACAAATCCGCCAAAGGTTTCCAACTAAAAAGAGGCTGCCTAAAATGTCCACATAAAAATCATCAAATAAAAAAATCTGCTTCAGATTTCAGTTAAACAGTCTAATGATGCTTAGACATTATTGGTAATTAATGATAAATACTCAGAATATTTTTTAAAATGGATCATAAATTTTATTTGGACAGACATTATCAAATAAGATTTAGGTTTTTCTTATCCTCATTTTCTTTCTTGCACAAGACCTTATCTGTGATGGCATAATTTAAGTTGCTTTCATTTTGCTGAAATTTTGACCAAAAACTTTCATTGAAATTTTGGCGAGCTGTCACTGAAACTTCACTGAAATATTTGAGATTTCAAAAAAAATTTAACCAAAACTGTCACTGAAATTCTGGTGTGAGTGACCAAAGTTTTGGTCAAAACTTTCACTGAAATTTTGGTGATACCTCACTAACATTGCATTGAAAGTTTGGTGAGAGTTTACTGAAGTTTTGGTGAGATTTCACTCAAGTTTTGACCATTATATAGTATTTTGTGTAAGTTTCAGTAATTCACAGACATTTCCAAAGATTTCAAATAAATAATGGATATGAATTAAACAGGACTTTATTAACCAGGTTAATATTTCAGTGTACATGAAACAAAATTATACAGCTGTTATAATTATATGACATCCACAAGATATGGGAGTTACACTGCAGACTCGTTTTTTGATTATGCACGAACTATGATCCTGTTGTGGTTGCTTGAATTAGTCCTTGTTCCATAAGCAGCCGTGACAAATGTTTATCATGATATAATTACTCTTATCTTACTCTGAATTCTAATGCAACTTGAATATTTTGATAATATGTATACACAATAATACCACTCATGATATTGAAAGATGATTCTATTTGTGGGCCAAGAAAACTCCTCAAAGATATGACTATCTTTGACATGGGTATCTGGCAACAATATCAACAATTCCCACCAGTGATCTATATGTTGTCTGTCCTTATATTCTGGAAGTTAATAATCAGTTTGGAGTTATATAACTTCGAAATCATTCTAGTTCAATTCCTTGTCATATTTAGCATGTTGGCTGCTACTGTAAAGCTGTTCAATCATTATGGCACAAATAGCAGTCTGCTAGTCCTGGTGCTCAGTTTTCATACAGATTAAACAATCACATTCCCATTGACTTTGCATTCAAGTTATTCTCATTGCCACACATTTTTCAAATGGTTATTTAAACTCGTATCTCTCTCGAAAATTTGAATTGCCATGTTTGGCAAGCATGCTCATTGTGATCAGATTCTGTTACACAAAGATTCATTGGGCAAGTAGCAACTTTTGACCAATCAGAAAACTTTTTACAGCTATCATCAGTTATATATGGAACAAATACATATTAGGAGGATCATTGTGGAATGGGACCAGATAGAGCATTTAAAAACAAAAACCAGTTTCAGAGACAATATCAAAAAAAGGGTCCATATCGAGGAAAATCAGATTTATGTAAGGAGAAAGACGAAAATCTGCTTTAAAACGGAAAACAAGAAAACAATCTTGTTTGAGGGCAGTTAAATCTAATTCAAATTAAACAAGAAAAAAAATTTTGAAAAAGCAAAACAACAAGGAAAGAAGTTATTGGTCCCAAAATGAACAATAAAATTACAGCTATCAGAAACAGGAAATATAAATGTTGCTGAAAATCATTCAGATTGTACAAGAAATAAAGCAAGTTTATTAAAGTAGAAAAAAAAGGTTTGCTTTTTATATCAGTAAAGTAATATTTCTTATTGATATTTTTTATTGAAATGTCAGTGATATTACAATACAAAATATCACTATATTTTCAGAAATTTAGGCAAAATCTCAAGTGAAATTTCAAGCACAAATTTTCACTGATATTTTTAGAAATTTTGGCAGTCAGTGAGATTTCAATCACAAAATTTCACTGACATTTGCAGAAATTTTGGTAAAATCTCAGCGAAATTTTAGTGACATTTGGCAAAATACCATACTTTTGGTAGAAAAAGGACATTTGAGTTTTGTCACTGTATTTTCACTGTGATTTCACTGAAATTTCGGTCACATTTTCACTAGGGTATTATTTTCGTAGAGCATATTTTAATAGGAAGCAAAAAAATGTATTTCTCATAGTAAACATCAGATCAAGTCCAACATCTGCCTTGCACCAAATATTTTCTAAGTCCAAAGATTCATCCATGCTTGTAGTTCTTTTGATAAAGTTCACAATTATACCTATCATTTCTGCTAAAATCAGTCTAAGTCCAAAATCTGTCTTACAGTAGGAAAATGAACTGGGCAATCAGGACTTTTCAGTCTAACAGTTATCCTTTGGGAGGATATGAGAAATAGTATGCTTAACTATTAGATGGATTCAGTCTGTCACCTTAGGCCTATTCCCAGTCTGCCAAAAGTCTGTCAGAAATTTGGGGCTTTTAGGTGGAATACGCCCTGAATCCACCTAAAATCCAGGCGGAATCTGCCTAAAAATTTTGTACGGGTTTGAAACTTGAAAGTATATCATGTTGATGAATGAATGGTCCTACCCCAACTCCCCCCAAAAATCCCAGAAAATTGTAGGTACATTGATTCTATGTTATTTCTGCTGATGACTCTATCAATTTCTAAGAAATGAAGAATATCTTTGTTACATATAAGTGCAGACCAAAGTATGGATAATTAACAGTCATACTTGATATAGTTTACCAGTACTTCTCTGGAAAATATTTGGATTTACATTATATAAAAATTAGTTTAAAAGGAAAAGCATTGATAAAATGTACTGTAAGTTTTGGTTTTGTTGTTTAGTTGTTATCATATATTGTATCATTTGTAGTATTATTTGCTTTTTTTCTTCAGTATCTAAGAGACATAAACATTGGGGGAGCCTGTTGTTTACTCTACATGTGTACAATCATTTGAGGAAGCAGATCAAGGGATGCCTGTGCATTTTTGTTAGAATCTTGATGTTAATACCTCCCTAAACTCTGCTTATAAGCAGAACACAGTGTCAGAGCCATGCATTAGCATAAAAAGTCTGATATACATGTACTGCACAATACAGCTCCACTCTGAATACAGCTCCACTCTGAAATTTAAGATTATTGTATAGCAAATCAAAATGAAACTTGTACATTTAGGTTAGGGCTGTATAAGAACTTGAACATTCTTTAAAAATTGTTTTGTGCATAATGTAAAGACTGTGCTATTGATGGCATCAAATGAGAGGGTCAATGAAGGGGAGACAACAAACATATGCTCATTATGTGAGCATAAAAAATTCTATTAAGTATTAGGAAGAATAATATTTTTTATGTATTTAATTTTCAGTTAACTGTAAGTGAATCTGCACTGTGAGTATTGCATGTTTTAGCTGTTAAACTGCAGTGTAATCAATGTAAGATTCTGAAGTTTTGAGTTTCATTTTATGTGGTTCCATTCTTTTTATTTCTACATATAATGCTGTATAAAGTTCAACTTAGTTTTCAATCTCTTTTCTAGGTATGATGTATCAGAATGATTTGGAAGAACTATTAACCTGATGCCTGACAGTCATCAGTCATGAAGTGTAGGACGTGTAACACGGACATAAGTGAAGATTCAAAGTTTTGTGTTGCATGTGGATCTGCTGTAGTTGACTCCTTGGTTGTCCTTTGTTCAGGGAAACAAGGGTCACCATGTGGTGCAGAGTTGCAGGAGAGCTTTAATTTTTGCAAACAGTGTGGAAAGAAAGTTGACCGATCACTATTCCAGAAGAACCAGACACCTTGTAAGGGTATCAAGGAGGATGGTTCAGTCTGTGGCAGACCTCTGGGGGATGACATTAAATTCTGTATGGAATGTGGAACACAACGAGTATCAGCACCGTTTAATGGTTAATATATTTTATTGTAAAATATAAATTTATTCTATAGGATCACAGTGACAATGTATTGTGTGTTTTACCCATCATTTAAAATTAGTCCATACATGCTTTCAAGTGGCCCAACAGTTCCCTACTGTTCATTGCTTCAACAGTTTTTTTTCATTTGGCTTTCTACATTTTCTATACATTACATGAGCTCTTCTGTCACTACCTGTTTAAAATTTGGTGACAGTCTTATGCCCATAGCTTTCTTATTCGTACTTGGCAAAGTTTTAAGGTAATATCTGGTGCTATAAATGTTATAAATTTGCTAAGGCATCCTGGTCAGTCTGTTTGTTAAATAATTGGTTGAGGCAGTATGTCAACTTTGTCAGAGCTGCTGTTTCAGATAAGGTTGGCTGCTGCAATGTGAAACCAGTTTATTCCTGAAAAAATAAGCTTTTTGCTTTGGAAGAACAGTTGTGTGAGCAGAGTTAAGTCAATCATATGGCTATGCCCTATTTGTATTCTTATTTTCCTTGCTTTTTCCTACTTTTTCCCTTCTTTTTAAAATCTAAAATAGTCCTATTTATCTCTTCTTGTTCACAGAAGGGTGCTTGAAAGCCTGACCATACTTAGATTAAGAATTATAGTCATTAATCCCATGTCACTATGTAGAGGTATTATATTAGAGGAATTTTGTTTGATAGGATGACTTTTTTGTGTGGCAGGAAGTTTTGTGAAATGGGTGTGATGACTAATAGTAAATGTTAGATGAATATGTATGCCTCTGAAATTGTTAATGGTGTCAGCAATGTCTTTAGTTGATATTACATATTTTACATTTATTATCTCACCTGGCTATATGACCAAGTGAACTTAGGGTGTGGCCCTGTATCCATTGTGTGTCATCCATTTTATATTGTCTGTTCATGAACAATTGCTTGACTGAAGTATGGGTTTAAATCATCAGAATCTCAGACGAGATTGGTAATGAGCAAGAACCATGAATATTAATGAAGTGTTCTTGTATCTGGATTGCTAACCTTGTTATCACTCTTGGGGACATAATTCTAACCTGAATATGATCAGACTAGGAATATGCTTATATCATTAAGATCTCAGACAAAAGGAGTAATGAGAGAGATCCATGCGTACTAATGAGGTGATTTTGCATTGGATTGGTTGAGCTCGTTTCCTCTCAGGATGTTGTATTTCTGATCCAGAGTTGATCAGACTTGGATTATATGCTTAAATCAGTATGGTCTTGGACAGGTTTGATAGTGAATGAGATTCACTCATACTAATGATATGATCTAGCATCTAATAAGCTGAGCTTGTTACACATGTGGAAGCCATGTTTTTGATTGATTTTGATTATACTTGAAGAAATAGGCTTATATCTTTGAGATCTTGGATAGATTCGATAAAGTGCAAGTACCATTCATGTTAATGAGGTAATCTTGCATCTGATTTGCAGACGTTATCTTTTGCCACCATATTTCTCTTATTTCATATGGTATGCCTGAAACTAATGACAAATCCTTATTCATGCATATTTATGCTAAACTATTAGATTTTTTTAATGCTTCAACTTTGCAGAGAGTGGCATTACATTTTTATATTATAGCCAGTGATACCTTTTCAGATGTGTTTGAATAGGTTTGGAAGAAGACTCTTTTATGAATGGTGTGAACAAAATATGGATTCCTGTAATTGTATAGTCTGTCTTTATGTTTATAGATATTTTTTTTTGTATTTAAATATTCAATTCTACCACTTAAATGATGATATATGATTTAAATTATTTGAAAAAGTTTGTTATTGTCTCTCTTTCACAGAGGCTGACAGCTTCAGCTCTCGTAAAGATGTTAAGACCAATAACTTGTTTACTGCTACAACCAGTTCAGCACCATGGCATGCACAAGTGTTTGGCTTGAATGCCAAGCTTGATGGAGAAAATGTTAAACTAGTTAACAGAGAGCATATATCTTTATCAAGATTTCCAATCTCTTCAACAACAGTACCTTCAGAGAGTTTATTGGAGTTTGGCATCAGTGCATCGCTGGATCGAGATACTAAAAAGGAAGAAAATGCAGAACAACCACCATTGCCAAGCCATTCTTTTTATAAAGGTAGTCCCATGTCAGGAAACTTTAGGGTGTTCATTGAAGAATCACAGTTTGTCAGAGAAGTCACTCCACATTTTCCAACACCTGGTTCATCTGATTCCACCACCATCCACAAGAATGTCTTTGTTAATGACCCTGAGGGAGAGAAGGCTAATTTTGTATCTAGTGGGGAGTCTGTATTGCAAAATAGTTTTGACTTGGAGAGCAAACTGAGTCATGAAAACAAAAAAGATACCCGACCTGTTGAAAGCAGAGACTCAGATTTACAACACAGTTGGGGGAGCATCTTGGCTGATGATCCTTCAGTAGTAGATACAGGTTCAACAATGAATTCCACAAGTCCAATGGAGAAAGCTGAGTGCAAAACACCCATTCAGAGTACACAAAACCTAGAGAGCACCAGTTCTTGTAGTGTGGAAGAAAAGAAGACAGAGGAGGCAAACAATGACCAAATTATCTTGGCTGATGATCCCTCAGTAGTAGATACAGGTTCAACAATGAATTCCACAAGTCCAATGGAGAAAGCTGAGTGCAAAACACCCATTCAGAGTAAACAAAACTTAGACAGCACTACTGCTTGTAGTGTGGAAGAAAAGAATAGAGAAGAGACAAACAAGGATCAGATTATCTTAGCTGATGTCCCTTTAGTTCTAGATGTAGGTTCTACAATGAATTCCACAAGTCCAATGGAGAAAGACGAGTGCAGAACACCCATTCAGAGTGCACATAACTTAGAGTGCACCAGTGCAAGTGATGTGGAAGAAAAGAGAGAGAATAAAAGTGATGACCAAATGGAAGAAAAAAATTCAAGTCCTGACATGGTACCAATTCAGGAGACTGGAATGATCAAAGACCTAGAGGTGGAAAAGGTCATAAATGACATTGAACCAAAGGACAATAAAGGTGAAGATGAAAACAATGACCAGATGACACAAAACTCCCGTAAAGATGGCCAAAATAATCCGCAAGACTCTGAAGAGGCTAAAATCTCAAAAAATGAGAAAAACAAGAAATCCAAAACTGAATCTTCAAATAATACCAGCTCCAAGGTAATTTTTTTTCATATTGAACTACTCTTATTTCAATGAAAACAGAACACTTGAAAACATATATGTATATACAGTACTCCTTCATTATGCGGCACATCATTATGATGTTGTTTTGGTCATGGATTTCTTTTCATTAGTTAATAGTAATAGCACTAGTTACCAAATATTGGAACAGGAAATAAAAAAAAACTATTTCTTGTCCAAAAACTTGGGAACAAAGTGAATTTGAAAAGTCTGTCTCCAGGTTTAGAAAATGAGAAATTACTGTCCACATCCCCATCCTAATGCAATGCCTAATACAGAAATAATTCTTCTGGCTTGGTCAGAATGCCCTAAACACCTTTATTCTTCTTGTTCTGGCTTGTTTTTCCTCATTGCTTTTATAGAGATAAATCCAGAGACACAAGAAACAAAAGATTAGAAGGAAATGTGTGTGTTACTATCACCTATGCAGACATCGCAGTACCTAAAGTTACTTAGAAGAGGTTATGTTAAATTTTAGGTGAATTAAAAAGTTGTTTAGTGCTTGATTTTTATGTTTATGATGGCATCATAATGAAATACAGTCACACATAGATTAATATAGCTGGATGGTGTCTCTTGTAATAGTATGGTTTGGCTGTTTGCTATGCAGTTTGTGTCAGCATCTCAAATGTATGTTTATCTGAACCAGAAACCAGCAGTTTACTTGAACAGTAGACCCTTTTACTCAACACCATGCATTGTCCAGCCAAACTTTTTAAGGGATTATGAGTCATTAAGGGTTATTCAGCTCGTCATGCTAGTTGAACAAACAAACAAAGACTAAGAAAGAGGATTTACTTTAGATAGACAGCAGCTTCAAGTTTGCATTTAAAGTTTTGTTAAGCTCACCTGGCTATAATGTCAAGTGAGCTTATTGTAGCATCCTGCATCCATTGTGCATTGCCTGTCAACAGTTACTTACTACAGTAGAACCTGTCTTGAAAGACCACCTCTTTTGCCAAGAAATTATGGTCTCTCAAGACAAGTGGTCTCCCATAACAGGTCACAATCCTATATAACCAATAAATTTGTGCATTAAGAATGTGGTCTCTCAAGACAGGTGGTCTCACATAGCAGTGGTCTTTCAAGATAGGTTTTACTGTACTATGAAGGCCATACTTCTGATCTGATTTTAATCAGACTTGGAAAATGGACTTGTATCATTCATTAAGACTTCAGTCAGTTAAATCATGAGATCCATGCATATTAATGAGGTGATATCACATCTGACTAGCCAGTTCATTACTATTCTGAAAACTATGTTTTTTTATCTGAGTTTGATCAGACTTGGTACATATCTGGAGACTTGAAATGATAGTGATATCGGATGAGTATGCAATTCCAAGTGATAAGATATCAGATGACTGCAATTATAAGCAAGACATGTGCAAATTAGATGTGGTCTCGCATTTGATTGGCAGAGCTTATTAACACTTGAGTGACTGTTTCTGATCAGATGTTTATCAAATTTAGTAAATGGTCAAATTAAGATGTCCAGCGAGTTTATTATGAGTGAAATCTATGCATATTAATTAGGTGATCTTGCATCTGATAGATTAAGCTTCTTTTGATTTGAGAGTCAGAGTATTTCTGACTTGACTTGAAATAGGCATGCACAATCAGAATATTGGATGAGTCTTATTATGGGCAAGAGCTATACATATTTATGAGGTGATCTTGCATTGGATTGGTGGAATTTGTTTTACTGCTCCAAAGACTGCATTTTTTATATATGCAATTTTGAGTAAATTCGGTCAATAGCTTATGTCATCAAGATATCTCAACTGAGTATGATTTCAGTTAATTACATGATTATATATTAATTATGATTTTGCATCTTGTATGCTCAGCTTTTTGGCAATCTAGCAATTATATTTCTGCGCAGATTTTAATCAAGACTTAGCCATATTTTATGAAGATGCTGGATGTGTTCGATCATGAGCAAGACCTACAAATATTTATGAAGTAATCTAGCATCTGATTGGTTAAACTTGTTAACATTTGTGAAACTGAATTTCAGTCATGTTTTAAAATTGTATCATTTTCATTGAGATTTGTTTATATTAATGAATTGGCCAGTATCTTTGGTGGCAGAAGACCCCAGGAAGAACCACTGACCCTTGGGAACCTACTGGCAAGTTTTTTCACATGCCCATGCTGGTTAATAATAATAATAATAATAATAATAATAATAATAATAATGACTTTATTTAAAGGGGGTAAAACAATTAGCTAAGAACTAATCTACCTTGAGGCCCTCATACAAAGGAATTTATTTTAGCTGCATCTCTGAAACCACTGGATATACTGGGTTTGGAAGAAGGAAATAGAGTGGGCATTTCTAATCTCAATTGGAATACTATTCCAGAGCAAAGTTCCATAGTATTGGAAACTTTTTTAAAAATAAATCCTTATTTGGTTTGGGAATTTTATACTGTTTGGTAGATATGGATTGCAGGTAGCCTATACAGGAACAGTGATTGTAAATATTCAGGAGCACTATTGTTGGATATCCTGTACATTAATTTGGGTTTTCTCAAACAGATTCGATCTTTAATAGGTAATATGTATAACTTACCAACTTACCAGCTAAATTTTCCTTGCTTTCTTTCTGGATTGATATTAGCCCAAATGCTCTTTTTTGAAGTTGTGCCAGCTTTGCTATGTTTTTATCATTTGAATTACCCCATACTGTATTACAGTAGTCTAAATAGGGTTGTATGTAACTGTTATAAAATAGTTTTCTGTGCCTTTCAGGGAGAAAATGACTTGTCCTACTGAGAAGCCATAAACTTGAATTGGCTTTTTTACTGATATGTTTGATATGTTCAGACCATGATAGATTACTGTCTACAAAACACCAAGTAGTCTATCATGACAGACCATTTGCAAATTTCTATCCTTCCATGTCAAACATAGTTCATCACTTTCAAGATTTGTCCTTTTTTGCTGTGTTGAGATAAGTAATATTTTAGTTTTACCAGTATTTACCACCATGCCATTGCATGTGCACCAGTTGTTCAGATTGTTTATGGCATTCTGTAAAGAGATTTCGAGTTCATGCTTTGTGTTTTGGATGTCTGACAATGTTGTGTCATCTGCATAGAGATCTGTAGATGATATTGAGTCCCTTAGTAAAAGTGGTAGGTCATTAATAAATATAATAAATAGTAATGGACCTAGAATTGAGCCTTGTGGTACTCCACATTTAATTGTTCCAGGTTCAGACAGAACATTATTTATATAAACATGTTGTGTTCTCTCACTTAAGTATGAAGTAAACCATTTAACTGTGTTTTCATCACATTGGTAGATTTTCAGTTTCTTCAAAAGAATTTCATGATCCACTATGTCAAAAGCTTTCCCAAAATCTACAAATACAGATCCTATTATTCTACCTTGGTCAAGTGCTTGAAGCCATTTATGAGTTAGGGAGATCAAGGCAGTCTGAAATGAATGTTTCTATCTAAAGCCTGATTGATTAGGGTGTAACAGCAAGTGTTTGGTTAAATATGACATGAATGAGTCATGGACATGTTTTTCAATCAATTTTGACAAGTTTGATAGTATTGAGATTGGCCAGTAGTTATCAGCATCATCCTTAGAACTAGATTTGTGAATAGGAGTTACTTCTGCAGTTATCCATATTTTGGGGACAGATCAGGTTGTAATACTTAAATTGATTATGAATGTTATGCTATCTACAATAGCAGAGGCAGAAGATTTAATGAGTCATGGACCAATCTGATAAAGTTCTGTAGCTTTTTTGGTATCATGTTCACTGAGACATTTTTGAACAAAGTTTTTTGATATTCATTAAAGTTGTTTTCTATCACTGGTTCTTTTAACTTTATGGTAATGTTGGTGAAAAAATCATTGAAAACATTTGCAATGTCATTGTCATCAGTAACTGTGGAGTCATTTACCAGAAGTGAGTGAATTTTATTTATCTGATTTTTGTGTGTTCCTCCAATGAGTTCATTGAAGACTTTCCATATGGAGTTTGTGTTGCACTTTTTCTTTTCAAGCAATGATTGATAATAATTTTCTTTTAGCTTTTTTAATCATTCTTGATATTTTATTTCTCCATACTTTATATTGTGCATGGTTTCCCATAGCCTTGAATTAGTCTTATATTTTCATAGCATCTAGGATTTCAGTAGTAAGCCAAATAGGTTGGATTTCATTCTCTTCTCGATGTACTTTCAGTGGTGCATGCTTAGAGACTACATCCATAAATAAGTCAGTCCAAACCCTCAGAGCTTCATCTATGTCATCCAAATTTTGGATCATATTCCATGGAACTTTCTATAGGTCATTGAGAAATTGTTCTTCATTAAAAAATTTTAATGATCTGTAATTGATAGTTTTGTGTGTATTTTTCTTATTTCTCTTGCATTTAACCTTTCTTGTCAAAAAAGTAGGATAGTGGTCACTGAGACCAACATTTGGTACATTAACACAAGCCACATTATCTGGTAGGTTGGCATAAATGTGATCAATAAGAGCGCATGATTTTTCTGTTACCCTTGTGGGCTCATTTACCAGCTGGACTAGGCCTAATGATTCAATAAATTCCATCCATTTGTTCCTTATTTGAGTATTGAGAAAGTCCTTATTTATACTGCCGAGTATATATGTTTCTTTTTCCTGTGCAAGAATATTTTCCATTTGTTTCAAAAAGTTATCATTCCAAATTGCTTTGGAGGAAGGTGGCCTATAAATGAAACCAACTAGGAATGATTTTGCATTATTTTAAGAAATTTCTTCCCAGATGCTCTTAATTTCATGTGACTCCAATTCAAGTCGCCTTTCTGCATTTACATCTTCCCTAATGTATACAGACTACTCCGGTGGCCTAGTGGTTAGAGCGCCTGCCTTGGATGCAGGAGGTCACAGGTTCAAACCCTGGTCAAGTCATACCAAAGACTTTAAAAATTTGTACTAACAGCTGCCTCGCTTGGAACTCAGCATTAAGAGGTTAGTGTTAGGACTGGTCGGCCTGGTGTCAGGATAATGTGACTGGGTGGGACAACAGGCCGCAGAGATGCGGCATGATGCCCCAATGCTAAACATCATTATAAACTGTCACACTACAGACATCGTAGCGATATGACTGAAAAATTATTAAAGCTACGTTATAAATCTAAATCACACACACACACACACACACACACACACACACACACACACACAATGTATACAAAAAGACCTCCCCCTGTGTAATGGTTTATTGTAGCCTTGACAGTGAAATAGATTATCATTGTGGTTAGGATATAATTTGGTTTGAGTGAGTCCTAAAACACGTACATTATTTTCCTTGCAAGATAACATTAACTTAATCTGGTCTGTTTTTCCCACTACACCTTGTACATTTAAGTGACCTATGTTAAAACCATTTGTATGTAGTTTCATATGAATTATATGTATGTCATCATGCAATGGGGTGCTGACTGAGATTGTCTCCATACTACTTTTATCATTCTGACGTCCTATTTCCATATTTAAATGTTCATATATATTAGCATCTTCAAAGTTACATACAGACCCTGAAAATCTGTTAACGTTTGCATTTACAACAGTGTCCATTGAATAGTTAGAGTCAAGAGTCTCACTAGGTACATTTAGATTTGTTATAAATGAAGCATTGGCATTCTCCTCTTTGCCAGCTTCCTAGTATGTATAATAGATTGATTGACAGAGTCTCTGTTTGTGTCCAAATTTATGGCATCTGAAGCACTCAATCTGTTTGCCATGATGGCATACTTGCGTCATATGCCCAGTTTCTCCACAGTAGAGACAGTACTCTTCATTATAGTGCCTGAAAATGGGGGCATACATGTTGATATTTCTCAGTAGTTGAGAGGTTCCTTTTCTGCTTAAATGAATTTTGTCTCTGTGGTAGAGACTTAGGTTGACATCCTGGTTCTGAAGAAAGAAAGATGTGTATTGTGGAATGTACTGTAGGTTGAAGTCTTCACATAGGTCCATTATCAGATCATTGATTTCTTTCACCCAGGTGTCCACACAAGGTGGTAGTCCTGATATCATTATTTTACATGTATCTGGACTGCAATACCTAGCAGCATACAGTAAACTTTCAAACTCTGTTCTGATTTGACTTAGTGACCTTCCATCACTGGCATCATTTCCACCTACTAAAATAATAATTTGATTAGGTCAGTGTTCATTATTCTGTCCATGATGTCAGTTTTTGCACCTCTTAGAGTCTGTACATCTGTTTTAAAAAGTCTCCTTGGTATTATACTTTTCAATATTGAGGAGCCAATTATTAGAGTCCTATCTTTTCTGGCTTGTGATTTCATGTGTTGGACTCTAGTTTGTATTTCAGACACATCTCTTGGAGGAAGGGGTGCTGAACTTGGTGTCTCAGTTGTGTGAGCTAATTGAGCTGATGTTGACACATTTGGCTGAGCATTGGGAAGTGCAGTTGTTGGTTCAGGCAACAGACTTGTCTGAGCTGAGGGCCATGGGTGTACAGTTATTGCTATTGCAGGTGTGACACATGACTGAGAGGGGGATACTGTTATTTGCAATGCAGGATTGCTTCAGGTGTCAGTTGTTATTTGGATGGTCATTTTACATTTTCTCTTGGCTGGTATTGGGATTGTCAGTGTCTGTGCATCAGACATTGTTGCCATTTGGGAATTAAGACAAGACTTGAATTCATGTTGACATAAGTGAGCTGTGTGGGTGATCTGAAAGGTTAAGCCAAGTTAATCCAAGACTTGAATTTATGTTGATATAGGTGAGCTGTGTGAGTGATCTGAAAGGTGAGCCTTAGACCACTTAGTCACCCAGCACCCCCTACTAAAAATGGAAAAGCCTTTTGAATGACTTCTTGAAAAAAACTTAATAAAATTTGACCAAATTTGACACAATGTGCCCCTGCTTGAAGAAATGGTACATATGGCTGCTGTTACTGAAAGTAAAAAACATGCACAATTTCAATTTTAGCAAATGACTAAAAAGAATTGGACCAACTTTGACACAAAGTATCCTGGCATATGGGCCTTCAGTATTGGACACAATGCTGGTGTGCAGTCAGATATGGATGAAAATACAAAAACTTTGAAACAGTTGTCTTTATAGCATATACAATCAGCAGATTAGAGAAGAGCATGAGATATTTCAGCAGAAAGCATGTTATTGACCCAGATTCTTAGTCTATCTGCTGTTACATTAGATGTCAGTCAGGTGATGGGCACACTTGGGTCTCATGTCATAGTTAATATTGCCTTTTCCTTGTAAACTGAACACCACTAACACTGATTGAATAGAGGGTATTTGAATCTGGTAAGATTTTACAGGAGGATGAGTAGATGACATCACATTAGGTTTCAGTCCTGAATGCAGCCCATAGTGCATCATTGAGTGGCAAAGAAAATGTGTGACTGTGATGGCTTTAGTCTCTAGTTTAAAATGGATTAATGATCCCATAAATGTATTGATATCTGCAAATACCATCTCAGGGTAACACTATGGTAGAACTACGTTCATGTCCATGTGCTTTTGATTATGCCCATCCATGCATACTCAGATCAGGTCACAATACATCTTCTGCATCTTTAACAGCTTTAAAGAAATTATTCAGATTGTTACTGTTTGGGGTAATAATTAGGGATGACTAATAAATTTGCTAAATCAGCTTAGAAAGTGAAGTCTGTTCCAGGAACTTGGGGTGTTGTTGGTGGGGAACATTATGGGCGGATGGATATTTGAATAAAAATCTGATAAAGCATGAGGATCATATTTATATGCTGCATATTTTTGTTAGTTTCATTAGGAATTTAATATAAATATTGTCAATTAGTTTTTCATCTTCAGCACATGGTCATATGACTGGCAGGTTCACTGTAATGAGTCTGTGACCTTTAGTCTTCTGAATTGTGAATATGATTCTCGAGCTTTATTTTATTCAGAATTTTCATTTTACAGAACAGTGCTGCTGATGGAACAAGTGCCGCACAGAGTACAAATCAAAGGTAATGTTGATTTTTCATCAAGAAGAAACCACATGCTCTTTTTAATTTATGAACTGCCTATCTTTTGTTAATTTTAGTGAATTTGATTTCATTTTGAAGTGTACCACTCTGGTGGCCTAGTGGTTAGAGCATCCACCTTGGATGCAGGAGATCACAGGTTCGAACCCCGGCTGAATCATACCAAAGACTTATAAAAATGGTACTAACATCTGCCTTGCTAGGCACTCAGCATTAAGAGGTTAGTGTTAGGACTGGTCGACCTGGTGTCAGGATAATGTGACTGGGTGGGACATCATGCTTCATGTCTGTGGCATGACGCCTCAGTTCTAGACATCACTATAAACTGCCACACTGCAGACATCATAGCAATATGACTGAAAAATTGTTAAAGCTATGTCAAAAATCCAGATCTCTCTCACACACACACACACACACACACACACACACACACACACACACACACACACACATTTTGAAGTCCATTCATGTGTCATACCAAAGTCTATAAGATTACTTAAAATACAAATGAAATATGCACCTTCTCTGTGAAAAACTCATTTTGGTCACATTAATCTAAATAGGATAATATGTGGTGGGGAGTAGAAACTCTTGCTTGACACCCAATTAAGATTGAAAGGAGGAATAACTTCTGTAGGCATTTTTTTGGTCAGCTACAAACATAAAAGCTGCTAGGGGAAAATAATTTACATCTGTGCAGAAAACAAAAATGTCATGGAATTTGCACCTTTGCTAAAGATTTGTCCTAATGATTGTTCTAATAAAAAAGAAATGCAGGGCTCCAAGTAGGTCTAAGGTATTGCTCACAGAATGACTAACAACTTAAAAATAAAGTTGCCATTTGCAAACATTTGGTTGCCTAATTATGTTATGCGAAATGTAACTTGAAATATCAATGTTGATTCTTAAATAGATCGCACAAGAAGTGGACTCTCATGTAGTTTTTTTTATATTACATGTATTCTACATGTACTATGAAAACTACAAGGGAGGTCACTTATCATGTGACCTGTTTAAGACATAATTAGCAGTGCTGAAAGAAAAATTTGAAAATAATTTCCTCAGGCAAATCAGAATTTTTTTTCAACAAGCCTGATGGGCACCTCACTTAAAATACATGATGGGCTTGATCTAAAATTAGAGGGGCCCCGGGTGTCGGGCTATCGGTTGTTACACTGGGAACTTCACAAGCTCTTCCTTCACCAGATATACTGGCTGCCATGTATAGCCTGTCACGTACTGAAAAATGGCATAATACCCAGAAAACAAACATAAATGAAAATGGTGTTGATCTGATGTCCAATATGGTCACCACAGCAGCCATGTTGAAAATCTTTTTAACATATTAGCATATATTTTTAATCCCTGAACAGAATTTGAAATTAATTTGAAATAAATGCATTCTGGTATATAGACTTAATTTTTTTAGCTGCTAAATTGATTTGTCATCAAATATGTCAGTAGATGCTTAACAAAAATTACCTTTAAATCACACAAAAGATGGGAAACGTACAGAACAGAATTTGTCCAAATTGAAAGCAAGTGTCCTGAGTGATCACAGTCCTTCTTGGGTATCTTGCTTAATAGTTGTTTGGCTTTTTACTTCTTTTAGTGACAGCCTTAGTACAGTTATATAATCCCCTTGACTTTGGTCAGTTATATTTATTCAGGATGTTTATTTGCATATGCATGCATTTTATTTGCAACTGTTTGTACTATTTTTATAAGTCTTTGGTATGACTTGGCCGGGATTCAAATCCGTGACCTCCTGCATTTAAGGCGGATGCTCTAACCACTTGGCCACCAGAGCAATCTGTCTACTGGTAACATTTATGTTGCTAGAGCACTTCAGTGGACATTGACATTAATATAGATATAGCATCCAATGGTTAAGTGCCTTGAAGTTGCATGTTGTATACTTGTACAATTAATAACCTTAAAGGAAGAAATAAATTACAGCTCTTTATTTTCATTTCACATGAGTATTGTTATATGAAGGATATGACTGAATGAAGATACAACTAACAAGAATTTCACTGCTTAATTCAGTTCAAAATTTTTACAGTGAACACTCTTTAATAAGTGTATTTTATTTAAATTTTATATTTTATTTATAGAAAAAATTCAGAATCTATTAGAGTCCATTTCCATGCCCTCCTGTCACCTGAGTTTGACCTTACACCTATGGATTATGTCATGGTACAGTTTGGAGAGGATGAGCTGGGGGGATGGAAGTCAGAGAGACACAAACCCCAGCCATTGAGGTAACTGAAGCATTTACATAAAAATATTTAAGGAAAAGAGCTTTAGACTAGGCATGGAGTTCCTCACTGTGATTGGTCCAGTTTTTTTAACATTCTGAAGGCTGTATTATAACAGATTTATATATTTAACATACTATATAGGCCTCTGACATCAGATCCTTGAAAAGGAGTTAAGTTAATGAGTAGTATTTATGCATATTAATGAGGTGATTTTGCACCTTATTGGTTGAGCTTGTTTCATCTTGAGATGCTCTATTTTTGATCAAATTTATATCAGTCATTGTATGTAAACTTGTCAAGATCTGATTTAATTTTAAGCAAGAACTATGCATGATAATGAGGCATTTTGGCATATGATTGTAAATATTTTTTGCCGTTCTAGAGTCTTTATTCTTAAAAGATTTGGATCAGACTAGGTATACATTAGGATGTTGAATGAGTTTGAGTATGAGCATTGTGTAGCCACATTAATATAGCATTTTGGGATCTGATTTGCTGAGTTTGTTATGACTGAGATAGCTGTATTTCCAGTCAGATTTTAAACATAATTAGGATATAAGCTTATATCATCAGAATCTAGGATGAGTTAATTATGAACAACATATGTACTTATTAATGAGGCATTTTTGTCATCTGATTAGCTGAGTTTGCTGCCACTGGGGATTTTGTTGTTGTCATTTTGGGTTTAACACCATTTCTCAGTACAAGATAGGCTGTACATGGCAGCCAGCATAATTGGTGGAGGAAGAAGCCAGGAAAACCCTGGTAAGAACCATCAACCCAGCTACTAGCAGTGTTCTCACATACCCCCATTGGCCAATACCAAGGCTTGAACCCTTTTGGGCAGAGGTGAGATGGCAGTGATTGGTAAAGGTGAGTGCTTTAGATCACTCAGGCACCTGGGGCCCTGCCATTCTGAAAGCTCTCTGTTTGATAAGATTTTGAGGAACCTTGGTATTTAAGCATATACTATCATGATCTTGGACAAGTTGGATTATAAAGCTCTGCACTTATTAATCACTTCCTACATAAGCCAAGTGAGTGATACCAGGCCAAAATCAGGACTTGTGTTGCTAACCATTCATCTGTAAACTGCAACTATCAGATTTTTTAATATTTATATTCAACATGGCACACAAGAGAACAGCTAGAGGTGCAATCTAGGTTCCTAACTTTAGGGTCATGGCTGCAAAGCAGATTTACTAACTTTTTAATTCCAAATGTATGACCATCTGACATACTGATATGAAACTTAGTTTGGTAGCAGTTCTGCTCTAATGGTGGAGTACTTCATATGGGGACCCAGTTTCAAACATTGCTGAGTAAACTTCTTCATTTTAGCTTTATTGGTCAAGACCTAAAAGAGCATCATCTGTTATCCAGCATCATGTAGCTTTCATTTGATATCTTTTCTCCTCCTAAACCATTTGGAGGCAAGTCATGAAGCTTTTATACTGAAGTCTTTTTGATTTTAATTGAAAGCTGTTACATCCATCTTGAAAATCTTGGTATTACTATTGCTGCTGATGCATCTAGTGGATTAGTATGAAACTTGACACACTGTATCATCCTTGTGTTTAGTTGGTTCAGAATGTAAATGACACATCTCAGAAATCCAGTATCAGTACTTTGATTCCTATCTTGAAAATCATAATATTGCTGCACTTCATAAACTAAAGTGAAAGTTAAAGTGAAACTCAACATCTCTACTCATCCTGAAATCCAATCAGTGGTGCTCCATGGAAATCCAGTATAGCTTTTAGGGTGAATATTTAAAAATGTTAATTTTTGTGTCTGATTTAAAAGCTCAAATAACTGTAGATCTGCAAAGAAAAACTGAAACATTTCATTATATTACACAACTGGAACTTTAAAATTTAAAAAGAGTATTTTGTTGGTCTGTGGTTGTGTTTTTATTTTCATTGCTATGAAATTATCTACTAAAGATTGAATTAAATTTTTACAGGAAAACGGATGATCAGTATACAGAATTGAAGCTGGACTTAGATATCCCAAAAAAGCTCATCTTTAAGGAAAGAAAAATCTTGTACAAGTATGTAGTGGTTAAAGACAAGTCCCACAGGGATAAAGAGCCAAAGTATCTACGAGAACATTATCGTGCACAAGGTCATGCCAACAGGACCTTACATCTACCAGATAATAAAAAGATTCTTGGTATGTGACAGTGTGAAAATGGCAAAAGTTTATATCAAGACATGTGTATAGCAACATGAAAATGAAAATCATGGAAAGATTTTATATTATAATGGATATTAGCAGGTTTTTGTCACCTTGGTCTGTCATGGTTTACTTTTGTCAATTTAAGTAGTTGAGCAGAAAGGATGGCTGCCTATTCTGTTTTGGTTTCCATGCTGCAGGATGGAGACCTGAGTACATTTCTCCAGTTTTTATCAGAGATCCTTCATCCTAAAAGGCTGAATTTGATCTGGAGGAACCTTTACCTATGGTGCGAATGGTTATCTTTCCAGGTCAGTCAACAGCTTCATAAAGATGTGGCTTCACGACTAATGCTGGATTTGCAGGAGGGAGAATTTTTCCTTTTCAGAGTTGTTCCCCAACATATGGAATTTGTTTTCCAGTTGGGTTATCTAGAAGATGTCTCACATACCTTAGCGAACTGGACATGGTCTCACCGGTGTAATGGGATGTATCTCCCTCCACCTCTTACCTTTTCTCCTAAGGTATTATGATTTGGTAATGTATTTAAGAAAGAAACCAGTTTTTTTCTGGTAAAATATTTCGATAATACTTACATAATCATATTACACTTACACCCTCAGCACATCCATACAGAGGGCATGCCTTCCACTCCAGTAGTAACTGAAGAATTCACTGGATTTGGCACCAATGCCAGTATCCAGTTGAGATCACTCTAACTGCCACTTAGGTGGGCAGATAACTTTTAGCTTTTTAGCTAAAGTTTTTAACCAGGGAGGGTTGGATATCTGAGGTAGTAGTTCTCCTTAGGTATTGGGTAGGTATTATAAAATAAAACCATTTTACTTGGAAAAACTTGGTTTCCATAAAAGTTTTGTGGTTTTATGGTTTAGCACTGTCCATTTGTGTTGTTGAGCGGGGTAGTTGTGTTGGTTCCATTTTGGTTTCTGCATGCCAACTTTATTCTGGTTGACCAATTTAATGAAACTCTGTAGATGTAGAGAAGAAACTTTTTGAAAATCAGTTACTGTCAAAATCAGGTACAAGTCTTTTCATCATAGTTTTACAGGATAAAATATGAATCTTTGTTTACCTTTACAAGCAATCAGCCTAAAAGCCTCTGCAGAGTAATAATTTGCTCATGATAGGTCTGCATGTGCATGAAATTTTACTCTCTACTTCAGGCTTCATGTATGAAGTTTTGGTCAGAATATTATAAATTAAAATATAATTGCTGGCATAAATAGTGATTCCCCTCAACAGAAAATTGATAAAAAACATGAAATACTATAATTTGAACATTAGAGATGAGATACAAAAGACAGAAGCATTCATTGGCCTGTTATTGGTGAAGTAGACATGAACTACAGAAGTAGTGAAGTCAGCTTCATTTTTTCTGCATATTTGGGTGAAATGACAGTTACTGGGATGACATTTTCACCTGAAGTGATCATTGCTTGGTCAAAATGTACTCGACTAATACACTGTTACAAAATTAGTTCACTATGACCTATGTTTAATTCTTCAGTTACCCGAATTAAGTCCATGTAGGTCTGTTTCTTGGAAATTTTTGCTGCAGAGTTGGTAGATTTTATATGTGGATGCAGCTGGTGACTACAATATCAGTAACTACCAACCTTCAGACTTAAATGTCTTTGAATTTTGCATTAATTTCAGTTTCTCATGCACCATATGATATAGGGTCATATAAACAATAAGTGGAGGCACATACATGTTTTATAAATACATTAAATTTCTGGCTGATGGTTGCTCTTCCTTGAGGTTATGAATTTTTAGGTTTATTTCTGTGATTCTGCTATCCAAAGAAAGCTTTGATGCCAAGAAAGATTTTAAAGATTTTAGATCTGATAAGTATGTACATACCTTGTTGGCAGCATAAAGTTTAAATTAAAAAATGTAAGTGTTGTCTGTGAATATTTGTAGAGTACACCTACTCTGACTTTTGAGATGTTGGTAATAGTTATCGTGTTTTATAAACAGACTTCATCTTTATTAAACAACAACAGCAGCAAGAACAAAAAAAGTCATAACAGGGCCTGAAAATTTCATTTTTTTACTCACTGGTCCAGGATTAATATAATCCTAGATTTCCAAGATCTGCACAAATCAAGTACTGTTCCAACAGCTCTGTCATTGCGAATATTTACTATTTGAAGACAGGGAAAATAACATAATGAATGCAAGCTCAAAATTCATTATTGTTTATTTAATCATATAATTATTTTAGTGACCTTGATATTTTAAAACTTTCAGATCACATAATCATGCCTTTTATTGGTCGTTCAGTAAAACAGATGGGAAAACTACCCATACAGTCAGGAGTGGTGATTAGCGCATTTTATGGTGAATTTAGAGATTTTTAATAATATTTTACACCACTAGTCTCCCTCTGTCTGGTGACTTCTGCTTGCATCAGTGCAATTTTATAGCTCTTTTCAGATGTACTAAGGATTGAAAAAAGCATTTTCTTCAATTGTAGGAAAAAAAAAAGAAATATTAAAGGTCCGGTGGGCTAGTGCTGCTTACATGTGACTGGTCCATGGATAAAAATAATTGGTCCCAGCTCTCAGACCACCAGAATTTTCAGGGCCTGCATGATTATCATTACAATAGAAATAGATAAATTAGATAAATAAATTATTAAACAAATAGAAGAATAAGAAGTAAAGAAAGCAAGAATGATAATAATGTGGTGGAAGAGAAGAAGAAAACTAAAAGTACTGCTTTAATATAAAACATAATGGTAACTGCAGACATTTTTGCAAGGTACTCAAGAATATTCATATAATGAATTGTTTGATAAGAGTCTGGCAGATGTGACTATATTAGTTGTCACCAATGAAATTTCAGAACCATTTGGCTATCTGACTCCCCTTTTGTAATGGGTCAATCTGCAACCTGGTAAAATCATTGTCCTAAAATGTCCTAATGACAGATTAATGATGGGTTTTTATTGTGTTGTGCTTTGTGCATGAAGTGCTTAGCATGTTGTCCTGTATGTGTGTGTGTGTGTGTGTGTGTGTGATTTGGATTTTTAACATAGCTTTAACAATTTTGTAGTCATATCGCTATAATGTCTGCGGTGTGGCAGTTTATAGTGATGTCTAGCACTGGGGCATCATGTCGCAGTCTTGTAGCATGATGTCCCACCCAGTCACATTATCCTGACACCAGGCCGACCAGTCCTAAAACTAACCTCTTAATGCTGAGCGCCAAGCAAGGCAGCTGTTAGTTCCATTTTTATAAGTCTTTTGTATGACTCGGCCAGAGTTTGAACCAGCGACCTCCCGCATCCGAGGTTGATGCTCTAACCACTAGGCCACCAGAGTGGTCCATGTCTTCATACATGTTTTTGCAGTATCATTAAACTGAAACTTAAGACAGTAGTTGTAAATGGCAATGATGGTCTGAAATTGGGTCCTAATAGTGGGGAATATACAATAATCTGTGGGGCCCCGAGTGGCTGAGTGGTCTAAAGCGCTCTCCGTCACGGATCACTGCCATCTCACCTCTGTCTGCATGGGTTTGAGTCTCGGATTCGGCGAATGTGGATATGTGAGAAAGGTTGCCAGTAGCTTCTCGTGGGTCGGTGGTTCTTTCCGGGGATTTCCCGGTTTCTTCCTCCACCATTAATACTGGCTGCTATGTATAGCCTATCGTGTGCTGAAAAATGGCGTTAAGCCCTACAGCAACAACAACAACAACAATAATCTGCTGGTAAACTGTTTCATTGTGTCAAGACTAGGTCAGGTCTACAAAATTTAGTGGTGAAAATTCTCCCTCCATTTGATCAGAAAGGGGATCTAAAATATGGATTTAATGAAGAAATAAATGTAGGGCTTGAAAATATGATGTCCGATTTTGGGACATTCTGATTTTTGTTTGATCGAATTTGCTTTTAGAAATTTTAGCATAAATCTTGCAATCACTCATCCTACTAAAGATTCTATTAAATATGACAAGTACCAACAAATAATACTGTATAAAGCATCTGTGTGATTATGTAGTTAAGATACTTTCCAGTTATGCCAGGTTCCCAAAGACATAATGACATACTGTTATTTACAGCTGAATGGCACCATTATGATGGAATTGTCTACCCCAAACCAGGAGAAGGGCTGATTGATAAACTCAAGAATTTGTTCGCTGGGGATGTCTGCGAGCGAGAGAAAAGAGATCTAGTCCGAAGTATACAGTATTTTCTGCCAAAGTTTTTTCAAGATCTATCAAATGGACAGCTTCCTGATATTTCAGCAGATGAGGCATTGATTCAGTTAGAGGAGCTGCTTCATTGCATGAAAAGAGTCTACTTTACAGACAGGGATGCCTTCAATTTACTGTCAGACTATGATAGAAAGGTTATATATATAATAAATTATCATATTTTGAAGCTGCATTCCTCCTAAAAGATATTAGAATGTTTTGATAATGAGACTATCAGTGCACAGATGGTAAACATGCATTACATTTAGCTTATTTTTTTTAGCACACCAGGCCTTAAGGCCAAATGAGCTTATCATATAATTTTATGTTTTTCATCAATCAACAATTGTATTTTTAATATCAGTAATACAATACCTGTCACTATTATTTGGTTTACCTTTCTGCAATGGAAAAACCCTTTTCTCTGCTAGATGCACCATCCTTCCATTCTAGGAAGCATTAGAACACCTGTGTTGACCCAGTCTGATTTCCCATTATATGCCCATGCATGTTGGCTCATCCTCATTCTTTTCTGGATGACATCTTAAGTTAGATGTGGAAGAATGTTTGCTTAAATGAAATAACTATGGTGTTGGTTATGCTCTATCAGGAACTGATATATTCATATTTTTTTAAAATAGTGAAACATTATCTCTCAGTCCTTATTCATTTAAAAGTTAATTTTGATGGTCCAGTGATACTGTTTCAGCATTTCATGTACAAGGAGCCACCTACCCATCCTACTCCTCTTGAGTCAGGACTTGCTTCTAAGAATATTTAAAATTTCTAATGGGTCATCAAATTATCCATTCATATGCTTTCACCTTGAGTGTTTACATGTCATATGGGGGTTTGTATATTATTTTCACTAATTTTATTTTATGCAGTCTAATTAATCTCAAAATGTCTTAGTAGAGATTAAATGTTCCTCCATTCATTATTTAATGCTTGCCACATTACATGTAATATAATTCATAGATGATGCTTTGTTTACAATTCATTTAGTATTTGAGATATTTTTTATTTATGAAAAGCAGTAAGTAGAACAATGAGGTTGAGACAACCCTTGTTGTTATTATACATTTTGTCATACAATAAATTTCTTGTTTCAGAAATTTCTTTTCAGATATTGCAAAGTGGAAGTAAGTGCAGGCATAAGACGGCCCTATGGGACAGTCACACCACATGTCTTTCATGCACAGAGTGTGCAGACTGTACACAAATGTCTATTTTGTTGTCCAAGGTATGACAATACCTGGGACCTAGAAGACATATACATAAAAGAAGGAATGAAGTACATTGTTCTTCCTTTCACCCTGAATCATTAAGATCTCAGAGTGGACATATGACTGGAATAGACTGCATCTCTTCAAATGAAAGAAATTTGGAGAGTATCTTCCTGGAGGTCACTACTGAATAAAACAACGAGGAGCAGCAACATCCCAGTTAAAATTAGAGTATCTTCTAAAAGGAGAGCAGCATCTAATGTTAAGGGATTCAAGCTTGTTGTGATTGAGTGCATCCATGACTGTAGGAGGGAGGGGAAGCACCATTCAAGACACATTCAGTCTTGTCACTGGAGGGGGTAGATCTGAGCCTTATTATGGAGTTTGATTGCATGCACCATTTCACCTTTCAGAGGAGGTCAACATTCTCCATGTATCTGAGGTCAGACAATGAGCAGTTCGTGCAACCCCAAGAGAGTATAGCAACATTTTAGCACATTTAGTTCTGTGGTAGGTTCTTCTCACAGATCTAAATCATTATTGACTTCAGGTGGCCAATCACTGACTGGTCACCAATCATCAGGTACAAACCAGGGTCATGATACTGGTCACCTGTCATTGGGTAATGGGTATTGGGCTCCAGTCAAGATGCATGTTACTGGACATTGAGATCACTTGCCAAATCTAGGTATGTAGTCAAGGACTAGATCAAATTTCCCCTAATATTCACACAACCTGGTTACCCAGTTACAGGGACAGAGCCTTCAATTATGCTGTCAGGAAAGGAGATCAGACCAGTGTCCCCTGCTTCCCAATGTTCCCTTTCAACATTTTGGGGATATGGAGACACCCCTTTTAAGGGAGAGATCATTCTATACAGCCTTGAATGACTTCTGTATGGCTCTCTGGAAGTATGGGTGTTCAGGATTGAAGAATGCTGCACATCACTCAAGAGAGGGTTAGTCCCTCTTCCCCTGCAAGGCATTCAGACAAGGCACTAATCAGGGACAGTTCAGTCACTCCTAGTGAGGAATCATAGAACAAATAACCTTGCATTCCAGCCTTCCCTGCAGAGGGATTATTCTGGGTCTGATACTCCTGTATCCCTCCGAAGTTTGGAACATGATGAAGATAATGCCTTGTCTGTCTTAGTAAATTCTCAGGAATTTGCCGATGAGGAGGAGGAGAGGGATCACCCTTACCTCTTTGGTCTCCTAATTCATCTCACCAAGTGTCTCTGGTGGTAGAAGAGAAAGAGACAGGGTCCTTTGACAAGGCCATAAAGTATACCACATTCTTCCCCCTGATATGTACCCTAAGCCTTTATACTTGAGTGACACAAATATTCTTTCCAGCTTAGAAAGACTTTTTGAGGAATGGCTATACCAGATCTGCTGTTGCTTCCTCACTCATCTGTGGTCAGAGAACTTGCACAGAGGTTGGGCAAAGGACAAAAATTGGTGAAGCAAAATAATAGGTAGCCAGTTCAACTTTCTGCTCTAAGATCTTTAGTCTCAGCCTCTTGCATTCAGGTTCATTCCCCCTCCTGGCCCATAAATTCCCTACCCTCCTTGGATGCTGTGGCTTTGCAAGTGGAGATTTCATTGGGGTTGTTTGCTCACCTCTCTGTCAAATCATTAGAGGCTTTAGAGTTGAAGGCCAGGTCCTTAGTGACCATAGCATCACATGATGATCTGTTCTCAGCAGCTTCCTTCAGTCTTCTGATGGAAGAATCATTATCTGCTGTTACTTTATAATGGTTGTTGGAGGTTGTAGAAAAGGCATCAAGGCATATATTGTCAGTGGCTAAGGCATTGATGGCAGGGCTCTTTCACCTCCTTTGAGAAGTCTCATTCGACACTAAAGTTTTTGCTAGAGTATAACAAAAAATCTGAGAGCTGCACCCATTGAATTTAGGACTTTGTTTGGCACTCATTCCTGCTGTTGCATCTTAGGATTTGAAGGACAGCCAACATAGGTCCCTTGCTTCAGTTACTGGCCCATCTAAACAAGGCTGACTGAGTATGAAAGGAGATCATGAAACCACATCAAATAGGGTAACCAAGAGACAAAATACATATGTAAATGTTGAGGTATGCTGGTTGTTGAACAGCCAATAAATGACTATGAATGACCATTTGCAACATCATCTAGAGTATAATGTATTGGCAGCTGCATGCATAAATTATATATTCTCTCTGTTTCTTGTATTTTCTTTTTAAAAAAATGTACATAGTGTATTTTTAGCTTACCCATTGGTGTTGGTGTCTGTGTTGGTGTTGCTGTCAGCTTTGGCATCTGCTCAGATAAAAGCATCTCAACCATTTTTCACTTTTTAGATCATAGACAGTAGTTGAGAGTGGGTTTCATAACACATATCCCGTTGAGAAGGTGCTGAGCATGCTATCTTTTATCATACATGTGCATTAGTTTTTTTGTCATTTAGCTAAAGATTTTTGTATGCAGTTTGACTACTGTTATACAGGAATTATGAAACTTGGTGTGGGAATGCATCTTGCAGAGTATCATGCCTTTATCACAAAAGTGGGTGTCTCTGTGACCCATATCTGTGACTCATCTTTCATGCTTCACTCACTTTGGTTCATGATAGAATCATCAAACTAAATGATTATATGCATCACTATTAGTACTACACCCTTACAGCAAAACAAACCTAAACTCTACATTACTATTTCCACTTTAAGAACTTAGAGGTTAAATCGATATTTTTGAATTTCTTAAGACTAGTGCACTTTAAAAAGATAATAATGCCTACACTGAAAATTTGTTTATTTCAAGATAGCCACAGTTAATGTACTTAATGCTGTTTCAAGTACATATTCCCATCACACAGCAGCATTAATTATCTGCTTCAGACAGCAGACAGTTTTTCAGATAGTGATCCAAACTAAATGTCAATCAAGTATATTAAAGTACATGTAAATTTATGTTAACTAAGTCGGCATTGATGGAGTTGTAGAGCAAACCACTTTGCCCTGTGCTCTGCTCATTTCATTGGTGCTCCATAAACCCATGGACTGAACCATAATTATGCACTGTTCTATATAAACATCCTTCAGACATTTATGAAAACAAAAGATAATTATTTTCCAATGATGTTACAATGTTAAATCCTAACATTTTTACATAGATTACAGATATCATTCTGGTACCAGTTTTAAGGTCCTTTGAACAAGTACCTTTGTACAGTTGGGAAGAGAATCCTGCAGAATCAGAAAGGAGAATGCTTCAAGCAACTACACTTGTTTCTGCTCAGAAATGTTTCAAACTAGAGTTGAACCAAGTTGAACAGGAACTTCTGGCAAGAGGACTGATGGTACGTCCAAACTACAAGACTCACAAATGCCATGACCTAATTTGCATTGACAAATATTTTCCACAAGGAAAGAAAAAGTAAGTAATTCTGAATGTCTTTGATTTTTTTTTTCTATAATGTATCATTGGATATTTACAAAGAATACAATAAGAAAGAATTTTATATCTGTTTTAATCATTTTTATATGAGAATATTCAGTAGATTTAATTTGCCATTATTGTCTTAGAGATTTGTTGTTTTGCTTGGCATATTTGAAAATCTCTTTAGGTTTTTAATCCATGTCATTTATAATTACATCCACATTCACACCAAATTACTCTTTGATACTAGTGGAAAACTAAGACAGCAGCAGCAATGTTTTGTACAATAGTAATGCATGAATGTAAATAGTTTTGCAGAGGTTTTTGTTGAGGTCTTGATTTGTTGATACTTCCTTGACTTTAAGATTAGTGTTATTGTATTAGTAACTTGGGATGTCTCATTATATAGCAAAAGCCAGTTCATTTTCTGACACTTGATTTGGTGCCTGATTGTCTGAGCATATCTATGAACATAGACAAAATAGTTTTATGACCAAGATCTTTGGGGAGCTAGATTGTGACTGATGTGATTTGGCATCTGATTGGTTGCAGTGGTCAAGATTATTTTCTGCATAATAACTTTAATTCTGAACCAAATGCCTTGACCAAAGTTTGTGGATGGACTGCACTTACAGTTATGGAAGAGGCCAATTGATTTTGGGGTTAAGAAGGTCAAAGGTTATTGTAGTTGTGACTCCATGAAAAATGGGTTCACAGAATAACATTTGTTCCTGAATAAGTTCTTTGAGCAAACATTATGGATGACTTGCACATTATTGACAAATCTCCTTACATACTGTTACTATAATCATATAGCTTTTAGGGTCTAAATGTCAGTGGTTTTGGTTATGGTAAGTCAAATAAGAAAATAATAGTTTCTGCACATTATGTTTAATTTAAGACTAGATACTTGACTAAAAGTTTTTAATTTAAGACTACTTGACTAAAAGTTTGGGTCATTGAGAGCTGTTGGTCAATAATCACCAGAGTCAACCAAGAGAACTATTAAATGTGGGGCTTGCATATAAATATTTGTCAATCACTGTCCTCATGTTTTCTCACTATATCAGGTCATGTAGTACAGTCACAGTTGTATCTTTAGGGTAAAGGTCACTGATCATATTTTTCCCCCTATGTACTGTTACTATTATGCTCTTTGGGACAGAGCCATGAATCATGATTATTGTCCACATTCCCAATAATTCTACAACTCTCTAACTAAGGTCACAGTCAGAGCTCATGATTGTACACTTTTGGTGTCTTCACTATGCTAGGTGGGAGATGAAAATATTCTTGACTTGCTTTTGTTACATTTTGCAATGTGATTGATTCTCATGTACTGTCTTTTATGGTAATTTTGTCATACATTTTAAGTAATTATTTTTTTCAAATAATTAGAGGTCAGAATAACAATTTAAAAGTTCTTTTTGGCTACAGTTAGCAAATTTATTATAAAAAAGGTTTTCAATAAAAGATAAGAATACAAAATATGATTACAATTTTATGGATTGATGATGTATGAAGAATGTTAGATTATATAATATTTTTTTTCAGACAGCTGAGTGAATCTCTCATCTGCTTTCTCGAAAACATGACCTTGAAAACAAAAAGTCCATTCATATTTTTATGTATCCCACTGCACCATTTTCTTACTGGTGTTGTGAAGCCATTTGACAAAATACCAGAGGATTTCTCTCATAACAGCGAGATTCCAAAATGGTGGGGAATTGACCTCATGACGAATGCTGTCAACAATATATTGAAAGGTGGAGCTTTCAAATGGACTGTGTGAGTAAATTTTAAGATGACGTTACACTGGGTCAGAAGTCAAGAAATAGTCATATTACTGACCACAAAATCACCATCCTTCTTCATTAATATAGAAGTATACTAAAAGCATACACCATATATACTTGCATATCAGCCTGTTCATGACTAAGCTGACCCCCTCCAAACTGAATAGATAAAACATTAAAACATGTATGACCTATGTGTAAACTGACCCATAAGACTAGCCATATTGAAAAATTTTGTTATTGCCACTGCATCTGAATGGATGTTCATCTTAATATGGGGTTTCAATACAGGAGGTCCTATATATTCAGGTTAGGCATGTGATCTCGTATTTGGTGATCTGCAGTAACAGTATATACTGGTAGTAAACAAAAAAACTTTAAAATTTTCAAGTTTAAACCTTGTCTAGTACATAAACTGACCTCCCTTCTTCCATGAATTTTTTGTTCTGAATTATTGAGCTTATACATGTGTTTATACCATAGCTGTACAACAGTATCATTTAAATGGACAAAAGTATGATTTTTACCTTACACATAGTGACAGAACACAATGACATTTTTTTTTGTTTTAGCTCTAGTGGTCATGGAACAAAGAGCTTATGGGATGACCTGTTTTCAGCCACATTCGGTCTTGATTTAGAAATCAAAGTTCATGAAATTTATTCCTTATTTAAGACACAAAATGTTAAATGTATACTGTGAGTAAGTTTAATGATGGTGCTTTACAATAGAGTCATGATTGAAAAATTGATTCATTTTAATTCCTTCAGAAAATTGGAGCAGGTTGTCAGCTTCCTGCATCCCCTGTTTGAGATGGACTACCTTCTTCCTCGTACCTTCATGGCAATGTTGCATCTGGGTGAATTGGTAGAGGTGATCAAAACAGGGAAGATTCCCTTTGAAATCTGTTCTGCTACCCTCTACTTTTACATGAAAGTTACTCGACCTAGTCCTTCAGATTATTATATTGTCTCACATGATGACAAGGTAATTTTTCATATTCAGTTATATGTTAATTAAGAAATCATTGACATATTTTCTTAACAAACTTCTGATAAAAGTTCAACCAACAAGATTGATCATCCTTTCTGTGAATATATTTTTGTATGTATAATTGATATATATCTTTGTATAATTGATTTTGTATATCTGAAATAATAGGTTTATAATATTTAAATTTAATTACATTTTACAGCTTTTAGTGCTACTAGTCATAGACTGGAAGACATTATGCATCAGTACCTTTATTGGACTCTTGTAAAAGAAATATTTCCTTCCTCCAATTGATAGCTTAATCATTAGCTTAGACTTAGTTGCTAGTGGATTTAAATCCTGTCCAGCCAGCCTTAATTAGCTGGCATGGCATATTTTGTTGCAAGCCTCGTCACTCCCAATGCCTTCATATCCATAATAGTCTGTATGTTTGTTGGCTAATATAAATGTGCTGAGGTTGGCAAGGAGATCCATGTTTATGAGTGAACACTTTGTTAACTTCAATTCTTTGCATTTATTTCAGGTGATTGGAAATGCAATTTATACCTTAGGAGATGTGTGCAGAACAGTTCAAATTTCAGATGAAAGGTATTTGTTTCATGCTACTAACTAATGTGAACGACTTTAAATTCATAGATATCAAGTTTCCTAAACTGCTTGGAGGATTAACCAAAAAATTAACAAAATCACACTCATCACAAGTTCTAGTTGGTCCTAAATGAAAACAGTGCAGCTCAGATATCAGGATCAAAATTTTGTTATCGCTACTTTTCTGAACTGAAAGCTATATTGGCATGAAGTTTTCACCAGAAAACTTCTTATGATGACTAATTGATCCTAAATAAAAATGGTGTAACTTGAGCATCAAAATTGTCACCATAGTGGCCATCTTGAAAATCTTTTTATTGCTACTCAACCAGAATGAATGGTCATATCAAGGCAGGGATTTCACTGGAAGACTTATGATATCCAGTTGGTCTTAAATGAAAATGGTTCTGATCTTACATCCAATATAGCTACCACAGCATGCATCTCAAAAATTTTGTTATTGCTTCTTGTGATGAATGGAAAGTTGTATCAATCTGGGGGTTCATTGGAAGATATCTTATGATATCTTGTTAGTCCTAAATGAAATCATGCTGATCTGATATACAGTTCAGCCACTGCAGTGTTTATCTTAAAAACTTATTGCTACTTATTCTAGACCGAGAGTTGTATCAATATATGGCTTTCACAGAAGACTTCTTGTGATGTCCAGTTAGTATTAAATGAAAATGGTGCCAATTTTTGATCCAGCATGGCTACTGTGGCAGCTATCTTGAAATTATTATTTTGTTATATTACTCCAGAATGGAAGGTTCTTTTGATATAGGTATTTGACAAGAAAACTAATTATGATACAGAGTTGTTCCTGAATGAAAATGGTGCATATTCAACCTTAAATATTGCTGCAGCAATGAACATAGTGAAAACTTTACCAAGGGTCAGTCTGAACTTGACTGTTGTTGAGGAAAGTTGCACCTGACCAAGATCTGATTATCTTATACCTTAACACAATGACAGACGGATGACACTTGTGACTTGATGGAAACTCAATTCCACATGTAACTCATTAAGCAGGAGCTATCACCAACAACTCTGTGACCATGAGATTAGCTGATACATGTAGGTGGTCTTTTGCACCTTGTCTGAAGTGTGTAGATAAGCAAGAATGACCTGCTTGACCAATTAGAAATTAATTTTAACATATGATAGCTACACTTTCCAAGGATGGTACTAGAATTTCCCAGTAAGGCCCCAAAATGGTCTTCACTCTGGAATGTTTCATCCAGATCTTGCACTTATTTAACTTCAGTCTTTATTCAAAACCTTAGACCATCAAATATGGTTCTTCTTGCAGAGAAATTTACCTCCATTGAAAGCTCTTCTTAGAAGAGAGACACAACATTCTTTTTTTAAAACAATCTGCTGTGACTATTTGTTAAATTTTTTTTATTACAGTGGTCCTCCTCTTATATGGCCACCCCTTCTGCACCAGGAAAGTGGCCGTATAAGACAGGTGGCCTTTCTAGAGGGGGACTATATTTGTGGGATATGTATGTATATGTATGTGTATATAGTAAGAAAGCTACATATAACTTAAAGCAGTTAATATCATCATTTTTTTTATTAATTATTAAAATTAATTAATTATTAAAATGTTCTTGTCTTAAAAACAGTTATTTCAAGGTAACATAAATTAATAGTTCTTATCATTAGTCATGAAATGTGAGTGGTGTATTGTTTGCATGTGCATTGCAAAGCCATTCAAAAACATTATTTAAATCTTGGTACATACATAGTTTCATATTTAAAATAATTCTCTTTCCATTTACTAAAATTTTCCCACTGCTACAGAATATTCTCCTCATCTGTTACGAGTTTGTTTATTTGAGTCTTCCCAACATAGATTTTTTTTTCAAGTGAACTCTCCTCATTGTCATCAAGTCGAATAGCTTTTACTTTTTCTTCTTAAGTATTATTTCTCTGTTTATGTTATGCTAAATTTTGTAATGATTTATTCCTATGTTGCTACTTGTACAGTTCTGCAGATGAAACTGTTGTAGAGTGAATGAAATGCCTTGTTTATAAAGGAAGTGATACATGTACTGTCACATGATTTTTTGGTCTTTGTCTTGCACTCTGCTTTGTTCAAGGCTAATTTTTTTGTTTGTTAATCCACAAAATCTATATTTAGCTTATGCTGACCATGTTATGATCTTGACAATTATGTCTGGTCATAATCATCAATTACAAAAAATATCTGCTTTGTTAAGCCCAAAACATTGCTGACCCCATTTCCTGTAAACATCAACGTTAATGATACAATACTAACCTTAGTGGTACCTTATACTTCAGTGAACCCTTCTTTCAGTAACGAAAACCTGACATCCAGAAACTGACATCTGGAAAGATAATTGGTTTACTTACCTTACCATAATTAAATGCTGGTTCTGGACATATATTAATAATAAAATCTGACCACTTGTGAGGTGTAAATTTTACATTTGTGCACTAATATGTTGGCCACTGGTTGCATTAAAAGGTTGTCCTTTCTTGAGGGGTACTTTTGAACACAAACTTGTTGGTGCCAAGGGATTCTGGCCATAAAAAGTGGGTGGCAGCTGGTCATTGGGGTTGTTCATGAGGGGGACCACTGTAGTATGAAATTAAATTTGTTGTAATAACTTTTAGGTGATTAGATTTATTTCATATGCAAACAAAAATTACATCTGCACTTCAGTTCACTGGAATGCCATGGAAACTGGGAATGCTGAAATCAATTAAAAGGATGATAAGAATCTTGAAAGAAACAAAGCTATCTAAACACCTTCTTCAATATTTTATATATTGATTCATTTCATTAAAGAAACATACTTTAGCTTAATCTGATTTTGGTATTCTCTGCTTCCATCACATTCCAGCCAACTGAAATGTAGGTCATCAGAACTTTGAAAACATGTTCCTTTGCTTGTGTGAGAATTTGAATTTGTTAGAAAAAAGACATCAGAGTAAGTAAAGTCCAACTAAAGCAATATGACTTTAATTTGTAGAAAAGCTTCAGCATCAGCTGTCAAGTGTGTGAAATATTCCTGAAAATTTGATTTCTTGTTCTGATGTTAGTCAACATCGGAACATGCTACAAAGTGTCATTATTTAGACAGCAACCCCAAAAACATAAATATCAGGGTCAGTGTCATATATTGCAGGACAAGAGTTTTATATGTTTTTCCTTGAAACTTTGATTTGTTGTTGCATAAATAATGGAGACATATATGATGCATTATATAGTTGCTAAATGGAAGTTTATGAAAAATTATTGTACATGCTCAAGTTACAAGTTTAGGATGAGGAAGAAGCCTATTGGATTTGGAGCAAAAGTCATAGGTCAGAGTCAGTGTAACTGATAGAAGAAACATTATTTCTGCACAATAACTTTTATTCTGTATCGTAGAACTGAACTGAATATTGTGGGTGGCATGAACTTGCAGTAAGGAAGAAGCCTATTGATTCTGGGATTAAAAGTTCAAAGTTCAAGCTGGCCTTTGCAAATAATTGAGGAATTTCCATACTTGCAAGCTTTTGGCACAACCCAATAAGTGACTTTTAAGGATACACTAAACTTAGCTTAATTTTTAGATATCCTGAATATGATCCATAGAACATGGAACCATTGATGTCTGATATGTGTTGGTAGACACTTGAGTCCTTGAACATACATAACAACATTCAGACACTAGGTGTACAATGAAATATTCAGGGAATGAATTAAAATTTCCAAACCATTGTGCCCATCTGTGGATTGACCCCCCCTTTTCAGATCACAAAATTTAAGGTCTCTATCTTGAATGATATCAGAGGAACTGAACAATATTAAAATGCAAATAAGCATGGATGGGCAGGATAATGAATTTCAACCATTTACACAGAAAAGTGCAGGGGTAATAATGGTAATATGACTTTTTAATGTTATGTATGAAGGTGTTTCAAACTACACTGTAACATAGGCATGCTTGTTCACCATTTTGAAACTTGCCATTATTTGGTAAAGACTCTGTGCGTCATGTTAGATTTGATAATGGTTCTTAAATATAACACTAACCTCTCTTAGCTGATAAAACATCCTTAAAATAGAGTTTTATTATAAATTTTGTTTTCATTTGGAAACCTTAGCATTTAACCACAAAAAGAAGTGGTAGACTGTTTGAATATTGAACTAATTAAACTTATAACCACTATTTATCCCTTTGGATGAAAAGTGAGATTTCTGAATGTAAAGGTTAATTCTGTCATTCTCTGGAAACTTGATAGTGGAGTACTTGTGTTTGAATAAAGATTTTCTTATGGAGAATTAATTTTTAGCTGTACAGGATGATAATTACAAAGTTTTCAATCATTTTCACTTCTTCTGCTTAGCATTTTGGCTTGGTAATGTTTGCTTACAAAATATTTCAGCAAATTGATCTTGAACTTGGCAGGCATACCAATCTTGTTCTCAGAGGCTGTTGTGAAATTAACATTCTTAACATCCCCATATTCATTAGAAGAAATGTTTTAAACCAATATTTTTTTATCTCTGATGATTATTGTTATAACATTTACAAAATTGACCAGTGTTGACTAATACTGAATAGATTTAAGGTCATTAGTAATGAAACCGGATCAAAAGTGTACCAGGAATACAGCAAATGTTTTTTTTTGCACATAGTTATGACCCCTGATCACTCATTCATTTGCAGTTTTGTTTCTGCAGCATAACTACATATGGTATCATTACAATCAAATCAAGCTGATGTATAACTTCATCTTTAGGGCTGTTTCATTAAAACATACATGGGACCAGGGGAAGGCAGTTTTGAAATTAGGTAACCACCCTAAGATTTTTTAAGGCCTTTCTGGACCCACCAACAAAATTTATTGAACAATAAAATCACCCACCGATAGAATTTATTTGGGATATATATATATATATATATATATATATATATATATATATATATATATATATATATTACAGGAGTTAGTAAGTGTAAACATACATCTACTAACCAGTGAAACATAGTCATGTTTTTTTGTTATGAATCTGAAATGGTTTTTTTCACAAGTTTTGAATGACATGCAGAAGTTCATAAAGAAAATCAGATCTGTCAGTAT
>JAECUM010006086.1:0-112739 GCA_016617855.1 Megalonaias nervosa
CACTTCTGTTTCTGAAGGAAAACTGGTGATGTCTGTCATTTCTGCCCATGTATAAAACCTTGGACAAATCCTTCCTCCTCCAGATAGACATTTTGGTGAGGCAGGGGATGTAGGTGACTCCATTTTCTGGTAGAAATTGACTTTGCACTTTTTTCTCATTGGTTGGCTATAAGGAAGTACAGGCCATTTAATTTATGCGGTTTGGGATTTTAAGATGATTTTTTTCTAAACTAATATCAAATGGATATAATTATTTTTTTCTACACATCAGTGCAAGAATATTTTGATCAAGCTGTTTGTTGGTTGGATTTGTTTTCTTAAACATATCCCAGGCTTCTGCCCCTCCCACAAATTAAATGGTCAGTGCAGTCCCAAAGGTGCTTGGATAGTAAAACATACTGATGCTCAGGTCATATAGAAATTAGGGTGAGAATTATGATATGAATTAGATGCAGTGTGTATGTCTTGTTTTTAAATACATTACACTAATTTCTAATACCCCCAACCCCCATCAATCTCTTTCTGTACCAAATCATCAAATGAAACAATCCTAAAAACTGTCCTTTGTTTAATTTCCCATTCCTTTTTTCATTGGATATTTTAATGGAATTCACTTTCAAAAGTTGAATATAGAGATGCATAGAGACTGTTGATGAAGCTACTGTGAATAAATTGTCATTGTTTGTATTGACTGTATTGTTAACAATGGCCCTGTTTATTATTGTACTGGATAGAATGTTTACTGCTAATGCACTTAGTGAAATGGTTCAGCTGTTCTTCAGTGTTAGGGTAATTGTTTAACCCAGACAGCTGGAAAACAGTCCTCAGGAAGGAAACTTTCTGGTGGTCATAAATGTTTCTTTACCTTTGTTTTCCTGTTACAGGAAATGATATATGTCTCTCATGTTGGAGTCCAATCATGTTTGTCAGATGGATAGCTATTTCCTTCCAGTTAAAGTACCATTGGAATAATGCTGTAATGACCATTACTATAAGCCATATTTATCCATTATTTATAGTTCTTTGGGAAGCACTTAAAGAAAATCATATTTTATAATTTTTTTCATAAATTGAGAAAGGAATCCCTCTTGTGTTAGTTGAACCCTTTTTATCCCCCCCCCCCATGTATTATGGGTTGGAAATAGCTGCCATTTCTTGTGTTAGTTGAACCCTTTTTATCCCCCCCCCCCATGTATTATGGGTTGGAAATAGCTGCCATTTTGTCCATCTGTATAATTATCCCGCCCCCCATTATGGATTGGAAATAGCTGTCATTTTGTCCATCTGTATTATTATCTCTCCCCCCCCCCGTATTATGGATTGGAAATAACTGTCATTTTGTCCCTCTGTCTTACTGTGTTGCTAAACACTTTAAAACATAAGTATGAAAATAAGACAATTCATTTTGTGAATTGTTTGATCAACCTTTTGACCATGGGGTTGAGGTTTTTTGGGGTGAAGGTCACTTGTTTTATAACAGTTCTTTGATTGTTGGCTCAGTAAATCATTAATGGCTACATAGCATGTAGGTGAGCTAAATGTGATAGCTGAAGTAATTCCAAGTTTTTAAATTTCCCTAAACTTATTCTTCATGTTTTAATCCTGTACAAATCATGAACATTATTATCTATTCTTTAGTGAGTTCATTATTCCACAGCTATATTACTTCTGCACATGAACTGGGTTGTTGTTGTTGTTGTAGGGTTTAATGCCATTTTTCAGGCTGTACATGGCAGGCCAGTATTAATGGTGGAGGAAGAAACTGGGAAAACCCTGGAAAGAACCACCCACCCATGAGAAGTTACTGGCAAGCTTTCTCATGTACCCACATTGACCTGAACTGGAGGGAAAGTAATTCCTGCACAAACATTAGTGAGGTTTCACACTTTTACATTAGGGGCTCCAAGTGGCCAAGTGGTCTAAAGTACTCACCTTTACCAATCACTGCCATTTTGCCTTGTCCAAATATGTTCGAGTCTCTGGCTTAGCCAGTGTAGATATGTGAGAAAGCTTGCCATTAGCTTCCTGTGGGTCAGTGGTTCTTACCATGGTTTTCCTGGGATCTTCCTCCACCAGTTATACTGGACACCATGTATAGCCTATCATGTCCTGAAAAATGGCATTAAACCCTAAACAACAAAAACAAAAATTTTACATTAAATAATGCCTATCATGTCCTGAAAAATGGCATTAAACCCTAAACAACAAAAACAAAAATTTTACATTAAATAATGCATTAGATATGCAAACAGAATTTTATAGGAACAACAGATTTGGGATTTTAAATTTTGAAAATTGAATAATGACTTTAAACAGAATGTTCAGATTTGACATTTAATGTCATATGGAGAATGTTATGTTACTTAGGACAAGGATTTACATCAGTGAAAGTTAATGATTGTTAATAGAACTTCTTAAAATATGACAAACTTTAGATCAATATTCGACTCAATTTTTAACTCTGCTAACCACTTTGGTGGCCTAGTGGTTAAGAGTATCCACCTCGGATGCAAGAGGTCATGGATTCGATCCCCAGCCGAGTTATACCAATGACTTATAAAAAATGGTATTCATATTTGCCTGGGTAGGCGCTCAGCATTAAGAGGTTAGTGTTAGGATTGGTCGGCCTGGTGTCAGGGTAATGAGATTGGGTGGGACATCATGCTACATGACTGCGGCATGATGCCCCAGTGCTAAACATCACTATAAACTGCCACACTGCAGACATCATATCGATATGACAGGAAATTTTTTAAAGCTGTGTTAAAAATCCAAATCACACACACTCATTTTAACTCCACTGGTCAAAGACAGCCTTGCAATGGTCCAGCTTCAGTTGCAGTTGTGTTGTCTTTCATATTGTGTCCATTGTTTGGCATCTGTTAGCAATTGTTTGTTATTGCTACTCCTTAAATTCTTGGAGGAAGCTCATGAAACTTGGCTCACAGATTTATCCAGAGGTCTACTTGGCCCTATATTAAATTCGTACCCCATGAAGTTTCAAAGTGTCAGCAGTGGCAGTCATTATGAAAATCTTGATACAGTATCACTGTTTCTTCTGAATGGATGGTTGTGTTGAAATAAGGTTCTAATATTAGGAATACATTACCTATTGCTATTGCATAACTAGGTTTTTATGGGATGGAACTAGGATATGATGAGACCTCATCCTCCCATAATGTGACTTTTCAGAAGTTTCTGAACATCGACCCTTAAACCCCTGGCACATACCCAGTAGTCCATGTCCTTTTTCTGGATATGTCCATGTTTAGTGGTGCAAATTATGCTCTGTAAAAAAAATTGCTTTTGCCTTGGGCATTTTTAATGCATGCATTGTATTTATGGAGTGTATTTCATCCCTCACTAGGTGTTATTCCTTACTTGGAATTAGTTGTTGTGAGAGCTTTTGACATTTTGGGTTATGTTTATTCAAAACCTGACTTTTTAGATAAGCAAATTCAGCCCCAGGGCTTAAGGTAATTAGTTTGTCTTAAGTAAAAAATCTTACCTCCAACATGGCTACCACTGTGGTCATGCTGACCTCAGCTTTTTATTGAAGCATTTTAATAATATGCATTTGGTACAAAATCAAAAGGATTCTGGTCTAGCCTCCAACATGGAGATGTTAGTTTAATGCCATTTTTCAGTACATAGGCTATACATGGTAGGTAATATAAGTAGTGGAGGAAGAACCTGGGGAAATCCTAGGATGAACCACCAAATCACAGGAAGCTACTGGCAGATTTTCTCAGATACCCACCTTGGCTGAGCTTGAGACTAGAACCTGCATGGACAGAGGTGAGAAGGCAGTGATAATTAAAGTCAAACACTTTAGACTACTTGGCCACCTGGGGCCCCTCCAGCATGGATATCATGGTGGCTATCTTGAAATCTCATTGTTACTATACTCCTCATGAGCAGATGGATGGTTACATTGACATGGGTTTGAAAAAAAGAACTTTATGCATTATGTAGTTGTTCCCCAAATTCCTGCCAATTTATTCATTTCATTGGTAAGAGTTATCCTGGTTTGCAAGCAATGGCATGTTTGCAGTGTTCTGTGTTTTTGGTTTTCATTTGCAAATAAAGATCCAGGAATATTTCAGTGTTTATATTTCAAATACTAAAACTGGGAAAAATTGGATTAAAAACATAAACAAATAAAAATTGGTAAAAATAGATGATTTTTTTCTTGTTGATATTCATGGATTGATTGCATTTTTGGTCCATGTTTGCCTTGTTTTATTTAAAGGGTTGTTTTTTCTTTCTAGATTTGGCAACACACATTCTTTGATTTGCAAAGCTCCACTCTGTGTCTGTTCTTTGTTTACAGGACAGAATCACTCCAATCTCACAGTTGTGAAAAGTACGGAGTCGGTCTTTTAGAAAATAAGTACTCACATAATTGGTTCATAAAAGGGTGTAAATCAGTAAAAATCTAAATGTTTTTCTTTTTAATTTTTTTAATCTTGTAATTTATCTGTGAATATTGGTAAAGCCAAAAATGTAGAACAGTACATAGTTGTCAGTACTTTAATTAATTGATTGGGTAATGGGTCCTATTGTTTCCAATAAAGGAATATTGTTTGTTGGGTTTTTTAAATTTATTTGTAGCAACCATGAAGTCCATAAATTGGTACCCCATGAAAAAATAGTCAATTTACAGTACTTACTTTTAAGCTAACATTAACTAATATTTAATTTATGGATGAATTTAAATAATAGTTTTGATAGGTATTTTTTGGTTAAATTGTATAACATTGTCTCCAAACATTTATTTTAGAAATTGTATTTCTTCGATGCTTTTGTAAATTAAATTGAAGCACCCTACCTAGAACACATGCAAAGATTCAGAGGAAAATTTGTTAGTTAAGCTGTAAAGGATTGCTAAAGTCGAAAAATAAATAAATAATAATAATAATAATAATAATAATAATAATAATAATTTATAATAATAAATAATATTAATTTATAGATGATGATGATGATGATGATGATGATGATTTTATATTTCTCATTTTAGAAGATGGGTTCATGGGAATCTGTATCTTGAGAACACATTTCTGGTTTCTCTTGGTCATAATTATAATTGATTTTTGGTCAAGATGAACTATAAATAGAGAATTTTTACATGTTTGGCAATGTATTCAATTTGCTATGTCTTGTACTCATATTTTATATTACCTAATTCTTGAAGATTATCTTGCAAGTCTTCTGTGTGGTGTGTCTTGACACAATCATGATCATTGTTAGCACTTCCTAATTTGATGCAAATTGATATTGATTATTGGTCCATTGTAGTCGATGAAAACCTTACTCAGTACTAGTGGCAAGTGAATTGACATCATTGAGTATCCTGCAAGAAGCACAGATTTAATTTCCATCTGACACTGTTGGCATAAAGAATTAGCTTAATTAGACATCTTGATTTTATTGTATATCAGGTTGACCTTAATCCCACTCAAATTGCGGGGTTAAAATGTTTGCTTGTCGGAATTAATATTGTGCTGAACTCCATGATGTCTTGAATGCATTGTGATGATGTATGATCTTGTTTATTAAAATTTGTCGACAACAGTAAAAATCCTACCTGTTGCTGCCACCAGAAATTAATAATAAAAAGAAATTTGAAAATCATCTAAAGAACACAGATACCGTTACCAGTGTGTTGTAGTTGTACAAACATTGTTCTAAATACAATCTGAAATTTGTAAGTAAAATGGAGGCCATTACTTGGTAACATTTTGATAAATACAAGTCGTTACAAATTAGTCTTTACTGGTTGCACACTAGGCAGTGCCAATGTCCCTTGTTACCCTTCATGTATCACCACACATTCAATCACATCAGTCACAATTGGGCTTGAAGCCAAATTTGGTATAAGGATTTGCGTTAAGAAGACCCAGTTCATATTAAGTTTTCATGATTTTTCCTTAAAAATTGTATACAGCTATGGCCTCTGCTGGACTTAAAACTTTGCCCATCAGATCCTCTCAATAATTTTTCGACAGACTTTTACTCCAAATTTGTAATTATATTTAGCAGTAGGAAGGTCAACATGTAGTTTTATTTTTACTGCTTACTGTCACAGTTGTGTGGAGTTATGGCTCATGTTTGATCTAAAACTGTACCTCTGTTTCATTTTAGTAACTTTAGAAAGATATTGTGCATCAGAAATTGAATTCTGTATGAGATATTACACTTAAAAGATATAACCCAGATGAAATTTTCACCATTTTCTGTCCAGTTTTTATACACCTACTGTCATATGGTATTATGGTGTCTCTACATTTGTCTGCTTTCAGTTTTGTTTTTGCACAGTAATTCAAGTTACTGTGGTTTTATTTATATTTATGGGTTCAGTTGTAAAAAAAAGGACAAAAAATGGATCCCTAAATTTGTGGATTTGCTTTGGTTAAAGTTGGTATATTTATAGGTATTATATTTCTGTACAAACACTCAAAATAAAAAAATATACAAGAAGAGCAAAAATAGGCTCACAACAAATAGTGTTTGCTTCAATGGTTAAAAGCAATACTACCATCATCCTGATAATCCCTTGCACCATGTATTTGTATTCTTCCGAGAGCTGAACATCAGAGCTGATGATCTTTCACTTAAATTTCTGGCCATAATGTTACATCATCAGTGCAATGTGGAAAACATGTTATGTGAATCATGTCATTATTCCATATGTGAACCAAATATGGGACCAACAGCCCCTTGCTCAATGCAATTGCCAGGCTGTGGCAGCCTTTGATGTTTTGTAACGGGAAGCAGTTACACTGAAATGTCTGAGAGGTTGATTCTCATGATCCTTGGCTTTATGAAAGCTGGATTTGTGCAGTTTTGCAATTTTGTGATTGTTTATATGATAGATGTTTGTGTATATCAAGAGACTTGATATGTTTATTCATTGGTTTTGTTTTTACCAGATGCTGCGTTATTTATTTTAAACAAAGACATGATGACAGTTATTTAAATGTAGATACCCTTCTGAACCATTGCCATACTGTCAAGTTATGATTATGTGACAAGTCACCATTGTCATACTGTCAGATTACAATATAACAAGTCACCATGGCCATACTGTCAAGTTAGTATTATGTGACAAGTCACCATTGCTATACTGTCAGATTATAATATGACAAGTCACCATTGCCATACTGTCAGATTACAGTAACAAGTCACCACTGCCATACTTTCAGATTACAATATGACAAATCACCATTGCTATACTGTCAGATTACAATATGACAAGTCACCATAGCCATACTGTCAGGTTACAATATGACAAGTCACCATTGCTGTACTGTCAAGTTACAAATATTTTTTTGATGAAATTTATTTTACAAACATTAAAAGACATGTTATATAAGTAAGAATATTTCATAAATTAATATAACGGAAAATGTGTAGATTTCTGTTCTGGCTATTTCTGTTGCCTTGATTTTAGTATACTTAGGTAATGAGCATTAAGAGGTTAGTGTTAGGACTGGTTGGACTCGTGTCAGGATAATGTGATTGGGTGGGACATCATGCTACATGTCTGTGGCACGATGCCCCAGTGCTACACATGACTATAAACTGCCACACTGCAGACATCATAGCGATATGACTGAAAAATTGTTAAAGCTATGTTAAAAAGCCAAATCAAACATAGAAACATACTAACCTTTGTGTTTTGGCATGCAACTAAAATGTTGTCTCCCTTTCCACACAATTGATTATTGAGTTTTACAATCGATTATCTCATTGGTTTGCTCAACCAACCGATGATCGATTATAATTGATAATCAGAACAACACTATTTTTATCTTTAGACACCTTTCTATCATGGTGGTAGTTGTTGTGGTTTTGACATCATTTTCAGCACATGATAGACTCTGCATGGTGGCTAGAATATCTGGTGGAGAAAAAACACCGGAAAACCCAGGCAAGAACCTCCGACCCATGGGAAGCTACTGACAAGCTTTCTCAGATACCCATGCTGGTCGACCTCAAGACAGATGTGAGATGTCAGTGATATGTAAAGACGAGTGTACTCAGCCAATTGGTCACCCAAGACTCTTCCATCATGGTGGTAAGGATGGGATGTGGGAGAGGCAGATGTATATTTACATGAGAGAAGCGCTTACCAGTTTCTAGAGAAGGTTACTCATCCTTTGCCACCCATCCCTTTTAGATTAAAAATCCCAACTGAAACCTTGAATATTATTTGTATTAAAGAATGAAAAAACTTATAATTCAGATTGTGATTTTAGTTGTTTTTTTTATTAAAAAAATTCTTACTTATTCAGTTTATTTAATGCAGTAAATATTCATTTATTCAGTCAAAAAAAATTCTTCATCAAATCAGCAGTGTTTTAAAAAATGTAAAGATATTTTAATCATTAAGTTTTTTGCATCATGCCAGGTTTTTGCTTGAATGTTAAACAAAGCTGTTTTGTAACATGAAGGTTTCAGTTCATGCTAATTTGGTATGCACAAGTGCATTCATGCGACTTACAGGGTAAATTGGCCTTCATATACCCTTTTAACACAAGCTTAAATCATCTAACATCCACAGGCATTTAAGTAATTGTCTAATATTTTAGTTAACAATCTCATTTGAAAGCTCTTTTTGCCAATTTGGTCTATAATCACCTACCAGTCTTCTGTAATTTCATTGATTTTGTTTCACAAGAAGCATTTAATCATTGCGTGTAATCATATGTCTCATGGTGCTGAGTTTTATGTTGCACTGTCTCATATCCTTTGAGTCGTAATTGTCTTAGGTGTCTCTAAGCAACACAACTTCATAAGCAGATGCTCAATTGATTTATCACGAGAGAAAGTGTATGTGTAAAAGTTGATGTACTTTGTATTTATTTTATCATGATGTAGTAGTAAACATTCATGTACCATATATACTGATTCGTAAGTAGAGTCAAACTATAAAGGCCCAGACCTGCAGTCTCATAATGTGTTGACAGATCTGGGTCTATGTACTTTTGTTAGTAGTAATCAGAAGAACACACAGCCTAGACCCTGATCTGCCAGTATATTATGCAATGGCAGATCTGGGTCTATGTTGTTTGCTGTTGGACTCAACTTATACGGGAGTATATATGGTGTGTTTGCTATGAAATCAGTCAGGCAACTCTAATTTAGGAGGAGCCAAAATTTGATTCATCGGTCATAAAGATGCTATCATATTTGTTGTCCAACTTCCCTGGCAGTCAATGAAGACAGCAACAGGTGGATTACAAACAAAAATCCTGTGAAATTGCTGCTGCTTGTTATTTTGTTGTTTTGTTTGTAGAAAAGAATTGTAGAAAACTCATCTCTTGGTAAAGGACAGCATTCATGTTGATTAAATTGATTGATGTTGACTGCAATGGACTTCACAAGTCACTTATCTCCTAATTAGATGGCTCTTCATGACAAGCCATCCCATTTCATTCTTAGTGACATTAATTGGACCCTAATCTAATGTCAAAATACCAGGTAACACTTTTATTTTAGCTCTTTTGGCCATTAAACAAGAAGAGCTTATAGGATGCTCTTTTGTTTGTGGTCCCCACATCTGTTGTTAGCCCATGTGTGCTATCTTTCCTTTTCAAAAACTGCTTGGATGAATGCCAAGAATCTTTACACAGGTTCATCCCAACATCAAGCTGATCCTAATGAAAATGCTGGCACTTGGACAGATGATCACATCAGCTTGGAGTTTTAATAAAAACACGTCTTACTATGTCTAGTTGTTTCAAAATGAAATTGTGGTGATGTGACATCCAGTAAGGCATGGTTTGAGTTATTGCTACTCCTGAACTGAAAGATATATTGACATGGGGCTTTCACCAAAACTGGTTGGTTCTAAATGAAAAAGGTGCAGATGTGACTGCCGACAGGTCAGATATCTTGAGAATCTTCAAACTACTTCTACAGAACTTCATATCAACATGGCAGATGTTCATATCAACATGGCGTTGTCACTAAAACTCTTCCTATATTAACTACTTGATCATCATGAAAATGGTGGCAATCTGGCATCCAATATGGCCACCATGGCAGTCATCTTGAAAATCTTATTATTGTTACTTCCCCCATGAATAGGTGGTCATACCAACATGGTATTTCACCAGAAGATTTTAATATGATATCTAGATGGTCTTAAATGAAACAGGTGCTGATCAGACTTCAGATTTAGCTACCTTGATATCCATCTTGAAAAACTTGTAGCTATTACTCCTGGAAAGATGGTCTTAATTGACCTAGAATTTCAACCATAAGACTTCTTATGATGTGTAGTTTGTCCTAAATGAAAATGGTGCTGATCTGAAATCTGGCCACCATAGTAGCAATCGTGAAAATCTTGTAGAAATTTTTCAGCTTGTGCTTTTGCCACACCTCTGAATGGATGGCCATATCAGTATGAGATTTTCATTAAAGACTTCATATAATGTCTTCATGGTTCTAAGTGAAAATTGTGCAAGGCTGATATCTAGTATGGCCACCGTGGCAGCCAAATCAAATTGCTACTCCAGAAGAATGGAAAATCTTATTAAAATGGTGCTGATGGATCTCCAATATGGCTACCATGGCAGTCATCTTGAAAATCTTACTATTGCTACACCTCTTGAATGGAAAGTAATGATTGACATAGGTTTTTTTTTTACCAGAAGACTTATCATGATGTCTAATTGGTCGTAAATGAAAATGGTGCTGATCTTAGCAATATGGCTAATGTGGTGACTATTGTAAAAAATGTGTTATCATTTAAAAAGTCAGTACTCAGCAGTTTAAATGAAGAAATGGTTTCATCTTGGATGAATTCCTGGAAAACTTCTTGATCGGTGGAGCACCAGTTTCTTTAAGGATCTCGTTTTTTAAAGTTGGTACTCCCATCACCCCCCCCCATGAAAATTGAACAAAAGTACTTACTTGATGCTTTATTTTAGCTCAGATTAATGCAGCAACCTCACTTTTTTTAAATTTAGTGAACATTCAGAAACATTGGAAAATATCTAAAATTATTTTGTTTTAAAATGAAATCTTTAGCTTGGATCAATCACTTTTTGGACAAATTCCCATCAAGTTAGCTTTATCTTTTGCACAAGTTAACAAAGAGAATCAGTACAATAAATGTGGCACAATAAACAAAACTGATTGCACTGCTACCTTTTGTTAATTTGGCCTATTTGGAGATTATGTACGAGGATAGAGGACTTGTCTTCATTGAACAGCAGTTTGTGTTACTGATAGAATGGGTTAATTCAAAGGTGACTAGGTCTAGTTGACACATTGTTTCTTTGTCGGACAATCAGTAGATGTGTTGCTGACTAATCATTATGGGTCATTATATTTTCCCAATTGTTTAAGCACATTATAGCAAAAAGAAGAGCACGTCAAAAGAGATGTGAAAGCTTTTCTCCTCTACTTATAAAATATAACTGTAATTGAACGAATGCCCTAAGATCTATATTATAGGCATAACATCAGTCCCTCATACCAGGTGGTTTGATTTATTGTGTCAGTAGGTGATAAATTTACAACAAGATATGCAAACGTTAAGCCCAAATTGATAAGAAAGGATACTAGTGACAACATTCTGTAATGACTAGTATTTTTTATACCAGATATATATATAGTTGAGTCATTATTTGCTAGATAATTATTCAAATGTTCCAGAATTCCTCCACCATGCCTGTATGAATTTAGTTGTAACTATATGCCTTAGGATGTTTCTGGCCATTTGTTTTTTTGTAAATAATTATTATTCTAATTTACTTAATCTTTGATTTCACCAGCCAGTCTTATAATTAAAAGGAATGTACAATGACATGGATGAACAAACAGAGGTAGGTACAAAAAAGTTGGTAAGTAAAAAGAATAGACATCGGAATAAAATGACGGAAGGAATGAAGAAATGAAGAATTATAATGAATGAAGACAAGATAGACAAATAGGAGAATTCAGAATGTATGAATTTACACATGAGAATAAAGAAGAGGATAATAAAGGACCATAGCAAAATAGACATTATAATTTTGCTAAAACCAGAAATGGAAATAAAAGATGCAGATTACAGCAATCAATGGATTTTACTAATTAATGGGGTCTTTTGTTTACTGTTTTAATTAGACTGAACAATAAAACAGCTATCTTCATAGCTGATAATCTCCAGAAATTAGAGGACTTTTGAAGACTATAAAACAAGACTTTATTTGCTTTAACTACTAAGCCTTTGAGTGTTATTTTGTACACATTGATTTGAGTAACATCGTTCACAGAGTATAAGGTATAGTTCAGCATAAACATCACATTATGTACACTCCAGTTTTGTCTGAAAGCAATATGGCGGTATACACCAGGACTTGTGGATAAATTACATCAAATTTATTTATAACAACAAGGTTAATTGATAACCTGCACTATTGGACTCTTCACTATTATTCAGTCATTTTGTGAGTGCACTTGTGCTCTTGTCATCTTTATTTGCAGGCCTTTTGGAAAACCTTAAGAGACCTATGATGAGTCATTGGGCATTTCCCAGTCAGATGTTGACCCCTAAAATGCCTGTCATGGATTGCAGTTTCTAGATGTTTCATATGCTGAATCCACAAAAATGAATTCTTTGTAAATGCCGTATTAGTCAAGAGCCAGAAGAGCTTATGAGATGGCCTGTTGTTCATCGTCCATTGTCTGCCATATGTCTATCCATTAGCACAAGTTTGTCATGGTAACTTCTCCAAAACTACATGGAGAATTGTCGTGAATCTTTACACATATTCATCCCAAGGTTGAATTGGGTCTAAATGAAAATTGTGCCACTTGGACATCCAGTGTGACCACAAGAGTGGAAATTTTTTCAGTTGTACTATTGCCTCACCTTCCAAATGGATGGTCAGGTGTCTGATGATGTCTTTGTTGGTTTTAAGTGAAAATTGTGCCAAGCTGATATTCAGCATGGTTTGGGAGGATGGGGGCAGCCATATTGAAAATCAAATTGTTACTCCTCCTGAATGGAAAGTTATTATTGACATGGGCTTTTCACCAAAGAATTATGTTTATGTCAAGTTAATTTGAAATGAAAATGGTGCCGATCTGATTTCCTATATGGCAACTGCATTGTCCATCTTGAAAATCTTCTTATCACAACTTTTGCTGGATGGATGGTCATATCAACATGAGGTTTCACCAAAAGATTTCTTCTGATGTCTAGTTAGCCCTAAATGAAAATATTGCTGCTCAGACATCCAATATGGCCACCATGGGATCCATCTTGAAAATCTTTTTATTGCTACTTCTGCTAAATAGATGGTTATATTGACTTAGGACTTCACGAAGACTTATCATAATGTCTGGTTGGTCTTAAATGAAAATCATGCTGACCTTAGCAATATGGCTAATGTGGTGACTATTGTAAAAAAATATGTATTAACCTTTTGTTAATTTGGCATATTTGGAGATTATGTAGGAGGATAGAGGAGCAGTTTGTGTTACTGATAGAATGGATTAATTCAGCGGTGACTAGGTCTAGTTGACACATCGTTTCTTTGCTGGACAATCAATAGATGTGTTGCTGACTGAACATTATAGGTCATTATGTTTTCCTGATTGTTTGAATCCTCTATAGCAAAAGAAGAGTATGGCAAAAGAGATGTGAAAGCTTTTCTCCCTTACTTAAAAACAACAAAACCTGTAACTGAATGAATGCCCTAAGATCTGTACTATAGACAAATCATCAGTCCATCATACCAGGTGGTTTGAGTCACAGTGTCAGTAGGCAATGGATTTACAACAAAATATGCAAATGGTAGGCCAGATTGATGAGAAAAGATACTAGTGACAACAACCAGTTCTTACTGTCATCCTCCAAGACTTATTTGTGAACCAGATAAAATATAACCTCACCATCCGACTTTACTGGAAATGCCAGTTTAACATAGTTTGAGGTAGTAGATCAACTTACTATAAATTAATGAATAGTTTTTAAAAAGCAGTAGAGTGGAATAAAATATTGTTGTTGAGTGAAATTCTATTGTTTGGTTTTCTAAAAGACACATTTTTAAAAATCAGTAATTAGTTTGAGAGGAAATAAGCTAATCATGGAAGGATAATGCTAATGCTAAAGCAGCAGCAAATCTGGAACTGAAAATGACACATTTTCCTGTTAATTAAATAATTAGGTATAGCAATATTTTCTTTTTTGTCATATCTCTTTTTAATGTTTTATATTGTTTTATCTCTGTAATGTTCTGTATTAAATTTCACAAATATATGGACACTGTTATTTAATTTTCATGAAAAAATGTCCAGCAAGAGCAAGTAGAACTTCATGAACCCTTCTTTCTCCTTCTCTCTCACTTAAATACTTGTATTTGACAGACATGTCCAGTATGTCAAGGGTTTTGACTAGCACATACTTTGAGGAACCAGACATTGGGTCATAGGAGATCTCAAATATATTTATATTTGGTGATGTGTGACCAGAATTTTATTTATAATCTGTATGTATAACACCCTTTACTGCTACTCCTGACTTTTGAACATACGTTTACATTTTACACTGATTTTGTAGTGTGGTTCACTGGGGGAGTACCATTTAGTTTGTCAGAAATGTCCAAAAGTTTGAGATTTAGAGTCTCTGGTGAAACATGGTTACCATCACCAACAAATCCATTTGATGAGGAAGATTTTGAAGCAATTGGTTTCCGGACTATATATGTATTAATTCTTTCTGTCTGGTTATCCTCAAGCTGACTTTGACTGGGAATTCCAATGTCTTTTGCTCGCGAATCACTTTCCTCATTCATCAAGGGACAAGAGTCTCTATTTTTAGGCATTGTGTGGAATCGCTCGATTTTTCCAGAACTGTTAAAGCTGGTTATAAATTGAATTGCCCGTTTTGAGCAGCAGAATATTTCCCTGTATGTGTATGAAAATTTTTTACTCAGTGCCATATAGATGATGAAGTTGATGGATGAATTGAACGTTTCCAAAAGATATGTCACAGATGATATGCATTTGTACAAATTCTTTGCACGGCCTAGTCGTGAATAATCTGACCAGATGTGAGTAGCAATGCTATTCAAAGCACCTGGAAGAATACAGATGAGAAAAATGAAGGACACAGTCAAGAGCATCTTATTGATTCGATGCTGCTCATGGGAACTGTAGTAGTTTCTTGTCTTGCTAGCATTTGATTGATGATTTCCTTCACTTTCACTCCTGCTCATTTTCCTGCGCTTTGCCCATGACTTATGAATTGCACGAATAATGAGGGAATTCAGCACAAAAACCAGTATAATCGGTACAAATCGAAACAGGGCATTCATCACATGGCCATAAACCTTGTAAAAGATTTTGTTTTTTCCGAAGTTTGTCAGCACCATTTTTGTGATGGTTTTATTTTTCTTTACTAACTCCACTGTCGTATACTTTAAAGCGAATGGTACGAACATGATTAACGTCACAGAATAGATCATAGCTATGGCAATACATATATATTTTTTACTACATATGTGTTTAACATGCATTGGAATGTATACTGCTATAAACCTTTCTAAAGAAATAAGTGCTGTTAACCAGGAAGTGATTCGAGCTGTGACAACACTTCCATATGCCCCCACAATTGGATAGATCTTGGCTTGAACCATTATTGCCTCTTCAGGATTGAGTTTAGTTTGAATATTAATCCCACAAAATGTCAGACTGTGTATTAGAAACAACATGTCTGATATTGCAAGTGCAGCTAATATAAAATTTGTTGCATTCCTCATTCTTTGGTGAAATAGGACAATTAAACTCAACAGGTTTCCTACTGATCCAAAAAAGGAAATCAGCGGAAGGAGAATTACAGCGATAATGAAAACAATGACTTGTAGTTTATCCTGTGGAATATAGCTATCATCCCCACTGCCGTAAAGTTTTGTCCAATTTCCACCCTCAGGAATATCTGGTCCATCTATATCATTCATGCTGTGACCGAATTGGTGCAATCCTTTTGCTTTAGAAAATTTTCTGGAAAAGAAAATGTAGGCACGAAGTTGATAATTTATTAAAATCTCCACCAAATTGTTGTTTAATTATAAATTTAATTGCAGAAACTTTACTGTCCAGCTATCAATGATTTTCACACACCTGCATAACATAATATTCCCACTAAGCAGTTTTTGATATGTGTGATTTCTAACCTACACTAAAGTATTAGAGCATTGCTTTTCATCTCTGTCTGTCTGTCTGTCTTTCTCTCTCTCTCAAACAATCCATTTGGTATGCCTTGTTCCAAGAAAAGTTAATTAGTGGGTGCATTTTTATTTTTCTAGTTTCCTCTTGAATTTGTCCTATCAAATTTGTGCACATGATATCAATCTGCCATCAGATATGGACACCATTACTAATAAAAGTAAAACCTTAGAAAATACTTGTTTCCATTAACCATTAAAGGCATTTTAAATCTGTACAAATGATGCCAGTCTGCCAGTACTTAGGCAGCCATTACTATAAATAGAAAAATCTTTAAAATCTTTAAACAGCTTTTTCTGACAAACAGCTGAAGAGACTTTGGCTAAATCTGATAGAAAGCATACTGGAATGAAAGCAAGCCTTATTTGTACAAATAATGCTGATGTAGATAATGTTGATTTGTTATCAAATATGTTATGACAAATAGAAGAAAAAAAAATTGAAACAGTGTCTCAAAAAGTATTGAACAAAATCTCACTAAACTTGACAGAAGTTACATTGGCAAGGAGGGCTTTTTACGTCTTTACAAATGATGTGAGTCAGCTCTCCAAGTTGGTTGCATTACTTAAAACATTACTGCTCAACATAATTTGTCAAAATTTGATTGAAAGTACTCCACCATGAAGATTTTCAATTTTTGTACAAATGATGCTGATCCATTATTCGGTATGGGCATTGTTACTAAAACAACGAAAAACCTTTATAAGACATCTTCTCAAAAATAGACGTTTACCAAATATTTACAGATAACATTTTGGTAAAATGCCTTTCATGTTTGCACAAATGATGCTGATCCAGCATCCAGTATGGCTGCCATTACTGCAAACCTTGAATGTCAGAAGTTTTCATACTAATCTAGATTAATCTTGTACTTGACTTTAAGGTAAATTTCAGCCATTTGAGCAGACTGAGGTCCACTTTGGCCTTTTGTTTTTATATAGGCTCCAGAATGTTCAATTATGTTGTCTAAAGTTGTGCCTAGTAGCCTACTGCTTATGTCCATTAACAGGAAGAACTGGCACACAAATGTTACTTGGTAGATTAAACAGCAAACATGGCCAGATGAGATAGGACATTGGCTGTTGTTATGATGATTCTAGTTATACTGTACCTGGGAATCACAGGGTCTTGAATGGCTGCTGTCAATCAGCTATCATGTAACAGAAATGACTGCTGATTAGTGTAATCAATCAGCTAGGTGTGAATGTCCATCTATTGTGTATACTCACTTGTCCAACTGGAAACTGCACGGATCCAGATCTGCCATCATTTAATGTGCCAGCAGATCTGGGTCTGTGCAGTTTGTTTGGAGTAATCAGTAGAACAGACAACACAAATCCTGACCTGCAGACTCATTGTGCTATGGCAGATCAGGATCTTTGTAGTTTGCAGTTTGACTCAACTTATAAGTGAGTATATCCATTGTTTTCACGTGATGTCACAAAATGTGCATACTTCCATATCCGCCATTTTGATCCCTAGCCACACAAACCGGCACCTAGCAACATTGTTCTTCCCACATAATTATGAAGGCATGTCTCATTTTGTGTGTAGGGATATAATAATACATCACATCCTGCTGTGCATGTCAACCACCAAGACGAAATGCATGACTTTACCCCTTTTGAAATTTCAACCATCTTTGTTATTCTTTCAAAAAGAAATAGATCCATCAATAAACAGATGCATAGACAAATATATACACAAACAGGTAGAAACATGTAATGATTTTCAATTTTCATTGGCTGAAATTAATCATTTGGTTATTGTTTAAGTTAAAAAGCCAATCATTAATATATAATTTTATATTTCTAAAAGCATTTCAAGAATACTCGGTTTTGACATTCAGCACAAAAGTCATGTTCTGTTAGGCACACCTTTCGTTTTAATACACTCATGATGAAACTTCTTTGAACAGTTATTGCTTTCATTCAGTATCATCTTACGTCCAGCATAATCCATCACAAATACAATATTTGACCATACTAATTAAAATTGGTTTGTCAACTGTCTTTGGCACAAGCACTTGATTTCGCAAAAAGTATTTGCACATAAAAGTTCTGGTATAATACACATGCTACAAAATTTTAATTCTGTAACTGATATTTTATCCCAAAGATCATTGTCCAGCGATACTCTTTCAAGATGACAAGCTTAGGGACATACAAGATGTTTTAAAAAAATGCCAATATTGTCTGAGTGTAAAAAATAACTGATTTTCTATTTGATAGCAATATGCATGATTACGGTTCAACTTCAGTTTTCTGTCTTTCATTATAAGCCAGGGAACTTCCAGCTTTATTTTTATTTTCATGCTATAGGGGCACTTAATTTCAAGCATAATCTGTGTATCATTTCGATTAAGCAAATATCCTTATCAACAATTAAATGAGATTATTATCTTGAATATATGCAAGGACTAATGTTGACAAATGTTTGTTACGGACTAAAAATGGCTGCGCAAGGTGCGGTTGCATTGCATTGTGGGTATTTGTGTACACAATCGTGACATCTGTGAAAACAACCCATACAGTTGTTACATTTATTATCTCCTGGTAAGGTAGTTAAGTAAATGGTGAAGTGCTCAGTGGGTCACCTGTGTAGCTTGTGCTTGGTCAAGTAGTTGGCAAAGAGTCCAGTGGGTCATTTATGCTGTATGTACTTTTGGTCAATTTGAAAGTGAAGAGCCCAGTGGGTCACTTATGCAGCAGTGTTATATGACATGTATACTTACACATGCTATAACTTAAAGATATCTTGCCTAATTTTCATGACATTTTCCTAATTAAAAACGTAAATGATGTTTTTTTATGATATGAAATTGGGAGGTGGAATTTGGTCAACAACCAGTTACATTCAATCATAAGTAATTTTGTGAGAAAAAAATCTGGCCCCCAAACAGCTTGAAAAATATAATCTTGCTCCGATTTGTTGAAGATTTTTTTTTTTATCCATTTATGTATTTGAATTAATAAATTATTTTGAGGTGAAGAGAAAAAAAAGTATCAAGGTTTGAACAAATGATCAAAGCTTCTAAACCCCTTCCCCCCAATTAAATGGTCTGTCCCTAATCCCTGGAAGGAGAATACCATTATATTGGAAAACCACCTTTGACTATTCAAATCGTAAGAAGAATAAATATGTCGCAGAGATTTAATCACATGGGATTTACTTGTACTGTCTTGCAAATGAGACAAGATCATGTGCTAGCTGTTTTTTATTCATCCCTAATCCACTGGTCATTTGTTATGTTTCTGCTTAATATTTCACTTGCTTATATGAGGAAATGAACAAATATTAATTGCCTGTGAAGATACTTGATCATTTGGTATCTAACCAGTCTCTTAGTCCCAAGAGTTTTCCACTTGCTCTTTTGAGTTCCATTTCAAGGGTCAGGTCTTGTAGCTCTTCATAGGAATGGACTCATTAATTCAAGAAAGATAAAAATACAGATGTGATAAAATTAGGTTTGTTAACTCTACACTTATCATCAGTCTATGGGACTTGGTTTCTAATTGATGAAGAGAACATGTTTATTACCAGGCACAACTCATCTAAAAGTTACGATCAAATCTAGGTTCTAAGATATAGTGAAAACAGCCACAAAGCAGACGCCTCCTTTAAAGGACACATGCTTCTAAATGGATAATATTTATGAATTCCTTTCCTCCATTTCTGGGAGCTGTTGTAGCTCAGTTGGTAGAACCTCTGACTTGTAATCGAAGGATTGCAAGTTTGATAACTTCCCAGGTCAGTGCAGGTGACCTGTCTCAGTGTGGCTTTGGTAATGGCACTTCTCCTCCTATTTCTGTAGCATCATATAGCCAGCCATTAATGATTTTAAAAGTACTGTTAAAACCAACAAAACCAAATCCTCCATTTCCTTTACATATTTAAGCACTTTGCATGAACCATTTCTTCATTAAGGACCAAATTGTTTTGTCCCTTGAACATATTTTATAGACAGGTTTCGATGTACATGGAGATATCTTTACAGTATTAATGGTGTTTATTATTATAATGAAATACATGTACCAATGTCTTTTCAGGCATAAAATATTTTAATATTTTTTGGCAGTTTTGTATGTTTTTTCAACACCTTTAGTCAAACAGTTGTAAAAATAAAATAAAAATAAATAAATAAAATAAATAAAGATAAAAAATAAAATAAATAAATAAAATTTTAAAAAATAAAAAATAAAATAAAAATAAAAATGAAACTCTGATCAGTGCTATGGTACTCATGTACAAGGCTTGGAGATACCAAGTGGTTATGTTTTACTTTGCACTGGTTGCCTTTTGAGTAACGTAATCAGTGAACTTTTAATGCAGTGACAAATTTAGAACTAATTGTGGGTGAGGCTCAGTCAGTACAGTGGGAAGCTGTAAAATTAATTCTAATTTAGTGCATTTGCAGCTATAATAAAACTAATGCTTCAAGTCAGTAGGATTATGTCAAGTAAGTATTTCCTTTTTTGACAGGAATTTCTTCATAATGAGCAGATTTTACCAGTCCTTTGAGCATCAATTTTTATTAGCTCTGTTGGTTATAGACCAGAAGAGTTTATGGCATGTCCATTGTCTGTCCATCCATTGGCACAAGTTGACCATCAATATTCCTAAACTACTTGGAAAATTGCCATTAAACTATTTGCATGAATTCCTTTCAAGGTCCAGTTGGTCTAAATGAAAATGGTGCCCCTTGGGCATTTGAAATGGATCACCAGATTGAAATGTCAACTTTTCTCATATTAGGTCAAAATTATATCAGATCAAAGTTGAATATTGTTCGCAAGCACTGACTATGTGGCTTTGTTTATAGATCATAAGACAAAGCCAGTTTTGCCACACGACCATGAAACACATACGGTACATATAAAAGCCTGTGCAACTGGTGCCTCTTGTCTTTGTTTTGTTGAGAGTTAGTCACAGTAAATGGTTTTCACATGTTGAAAATTTGTTATTTTGAGATAGTTCTTGCTAAAATGTTTTTGGGGACTTTGTCATGAAGTGAATGAAAGAGCTAGATGAGCTTGAGAAGTATATGGTTCATAAGAATTCCCTGGCAGGAATTTTAAATCAAAGTTTGAACTAGTTACTAAGCAGTAAAAAAACACTGCAGCAATACCAGCAATGCTGGAGGAAAGAAAATGCTATTTAATGCTGAGGCAGTTGGAGCACAGTGCCTTGCCCAAGGACACACCATGATAGCCTCCCAGGGCAGATCTGATGGTAGGATTTGAACCTGCACCATTCCAGTTGTCATCCAACATGCTTATCAGAAAACAATTTGGCTTCTAAATTATACATGGAAATGAAGAGGAGTGGGGAGGCCACGGCTGCCTTAGCATAGGTCACCAAGGTTCTGACGTTATTGCAATGGGCTGTTGTGTATTGAGATAATCAGAATGGGCTGTTGTGTATTGAGATAATCAGAATGGGCTGTTGTGTATTGAGATAATCAGAATGGGCTGTTGTGTATTGAGATAATCAGAGCTTCAAGTTCAGTATTGATGCAAGTCATAGTAGAACTCATGTTATGTGTAACTTATTGTTTCATTTGCTGATAATACTGCCAGTTGTCCTGGGTTTCTTTGTTACATTTTTTAATGTAATGAATTAGTCACAGTTTGTGTTAAAATTTGAATAATTTGTTATATGTAAAATTTGTTGTTTTTGTTTTGTGCATGATTAATATCACCATGCCTAAATAGTATCATCCAAAGATCAGCAAAGTTTCACAATGAGAATGATGAATATTTATTGGGCAATAGTTACAGGTAATATATAATACAAGAGGGGAAAGTGATTTTCTAGTTATTAGGTTGGATACTGTTAAGAAAAAAATTTGTATGGAAAACACCAAATGAAAGTAAGAAAGAGCACAAGAAACTCAATCTAGTTGTACTAACAATGTTGGAGAGTGCATGTGACCCATGCTGCCATTTTAGTTGGTTTGCTAGCAAGTCTTAATACAGCCTCAGGTATAAAATAAAATGCAACCACTGATTACCTAAAATTTCCTGCATTACTTAGATTTTGATTTCATAAAAGTGAATTGAAATTGCATCACCCATTTTTGATGCATATTAATAGATTCCAAGACATTTGTTTTCTTGATAAATTGCTATTATGGAATTTTTATGACTGGGAAATGCTGTTAGTTTATCTAAATGTACACACTGTAAGTATGCAGAAAAAATATGCAATATCCACCTACGTCAATATGTGCCATACCCCTTCATCTTTTCGTGTAAAATATGTGTTTATTTGTGAAAATTTGGGTAAATTATATTATCTACCTAATCAGTGAAATTTACAAAGTTTATAACCTCCCTGAATTGAACAAACATAATCAACACCTGAGTGTAAATAAACTTTTCTTTTTTCAAGCTAACCTCATTTGCATGACATATCATCTAATGAATTATTTTAAGGCGAGACTGGTCTTAAAGAGATGAGACTTGCATTTCTTTGGAACAGAAGTTCAATGGTGTCATAGATTTCATTGCCATATAGTAAAAAATGTTGAAAAATGCCATGCAAGTGACACTAACATCCCAGCAATAGTGACAAATATAGTACCAGCATTTAAGACTATTTTTTTCCAAATCACCTTAACTGGTATTTTTTTGGTTGTTGTTATCTTCCTTCCCTTTCATATAACATTGTACCTTTACTACTGGATTAAAAGGATTGAAATACAGATACATCCCACCTCTGTCTGCGTGGGTTCGAGTCTCGGATTCGGCGAATGTGGATATGTGAGAAAGCTTGCCAGTAGCTTCTAATGGGTCGGTGGTTCTTTCCGGGTATTACCCAGTTTCTTCCTCCACCATTAATACTGGCCGCCATGTATAGCCTATCGTGTGCTGAAAAATGGCGTTAAGCCCTACAACAACAACAACAACAACAACAACAACAACAGATACATCCTAAATAGATATATTTACACCATTGCATTTTTGAAGCTAGACCTCCTGTCTCAATTTTGTATTTCTCATTTAAAAATTATAATCTTTTGTTAAAGGAGAACCATTAAAACCATTCTAATCATTGATTATTTTTTACTTCTTGCAAGTGATATTCATGCAAATTAAGAAATAAATGTTTATACTAATTGGATATTTTCATTTGATAACATGTTCTATGTCTTTAATTTTCTGTTGCAGTGGTCCAAAGGCAATAAAATCATGATGTTATCAAAATAATGTTACATTCCGATGCAATCTGGACTGAGCAAATGGGAAAGGAAATGTTATCTTTCAAACTTTATGTACATAAATAGCCAATAACTATTAATCTTTTTTACCTGTCAATATGCTGCCAGTTTATTCCAATCTGCAGTAGTCACTTGTGAAATGAAAATTTCCTTAGAGCAGCACAGCTAGAAGAAAATTACTCCACGATGATGCATTGTACTTGCCTTGTATGGTTAAGTGTCAATTTTAATGCCGTGTATTAATGTAGTCAATGGCTACATATTTTCTAGTTCAGTAATCAGTCATTCAAGCAACCAATGTGTCTGCTTCCAGATTAGTCTTTGAAATGTCCATGAAAAGTCCGCTTACATCACTGCTGAATCACAAGTAGCTCCTGAAAACAGGCAAAATATAACAAAATGCATTGACTGTAATTTGAGAGGTATGAAAAATGAGAACCTTTGGATTGGAAGAAGTAAAACAAGCTTTGTTATTGGGGAAAACAGCTCAGTTTGAATTCATTTATTTGCTCAAAAAAGGTTTATTAGTTAGAGCTCTGATAAGCAGATCCTTATAGTAATCACATTGGCTAGGGCCTGATAAGCAGAACCCTGTAGTAATCACACTGACTAGGTCCTGGTGAGCAGATCATTGTAATAATCATACTGACTAGGGCATGATGATCATTGTAATAGTCACACTGAATAGGGCATGATGATCATTGTAGTAATCACATTGACTAGGGCATGATGATCATTGTAGTAATCACAATGACTAGGGTCTGATAAGCAGATCATTGTAGTAATCACAATTACTAGGGCCAGATAAGCAGATCCTTGTAGTAATCACATTGACTTGGGCCTGGTAAGCAGATCATTGTAATAATTCAGTGAATTGGGCCTGATAAGCAGAACCCTATAATAATCACACTGACTATGGCCTTATAAGCAGATTCCTTGTAGTAATCACACTGACTAGGGCCCGATGAGCAGATCCTTGTAGTAATCACACTGACTAGGGCCTGATAAGCAGATCCTTGTAGTAATCACATTGACTAGGGCCTGATAAGCAGATACATGTAGTAATCACATTGACTAGGGCCTGATAAGCAGATCCTTGTAGTAATCACAATGGCTAGGGCCTGATGAGCAGATCCTTGTAGTAATCACATTGTCTGTCTGTCTTTATTTCAGTCCACTAACAATTTGGTTTTGGCAAGATAATTTACCGGGAATTATTTGATTTTAACCAACATTAAAAGAGTTTGATTTCCAGCATTTCCACAGTAGCATTTACAAGAACTGTGGCCCCAGATTGCCTGTCTTCCTGACTTTTGTTTCTGCAGCTTTATATTGATGAAACCTTGAATGTGTTCCCAGCATTCCTCATTATTTATCAGAAGAGTTATGACCCCACATTGTCCATCCTTTTGACTTGTGTTTCCACAGCATAACTTCACCAAGGAATGTTGGATTTACAGCAGATTTTTTATGCACCTTTATATTGATGAGACCTTGAATATTTTTGGCTTCTAGGATTCCACATCATCATTTAGAGCAGTTTTGGATCCTAAATGTCCTTCCTCTCATGACTTTATTTTCCAAATACAAATTCCTTCTCTTCTAGGCTCTGCTGATCAATTTGCAGTGAATATGGATTGTTGCAATTCACCTGTCATTAATAGTCTTCTTTAGCTGTTTATGTCGTCTTGGCGATGATTAGGCTACGAAGCTTCTAAAATTAGGATGTACAAATGAGAAAATGCTTTTATGTGCCATTAGCAACGAATGTTAAATTCTTTCTCAGGTAATTGTTAAACATATATTTATTGCAACTGTATTTTCATATTGGACTATATACATTATTGATGTTACAATATTTATTGCCCTGGGAATGTAGTACATGTACTGTCATATAATAATAGGTTTTTGTCACAATCACTTTCACTTTCATTTTCCATATTCCCTTGTATTCCATCTGCATGTCTGATATAAAGCCCATCAGTACCATTAGATGGAAGTGAAAGGTATCAGAAGTACAGATCCTGCAAATATAGATTTACCATAAAATAGTTTAGATCTTAGGTTTAAAGTTGGTATTTCTCCTTTACAACTTGAACAAGAACTGTATTAGTCAGTGAACATCTGATCTAATCTATAATTTCTCTTTTTAAACTTAATGCAAATATTACTCATGCAGATTTAGGCATGTTTAAACTATTTTGGTATTCTCAAAACTAGTAAGAGAGTGTTTGCGATGTTTTTGTTTAATTGTTTTTAATTGCTTAATGTTTGGTCTCTGTGGCAATAAAATGTTGTCACTTTCAAAATAATCATGTAGGGCAAACACACTGATATTTAGTTAATGAGCAGGAAATATACACAATCCATAATTATATTTATCAGTCAATTTTGACCTTGACATTTGAGTATGCTATATCTAGATGTTTCATAAATCATGTCCATGATTTATTCAAGAATTAAAAATTAATTGGTGGGGAGAGGGATTTCCTCCCTAGGATGTGATTCCTAGAAAAGACACCACATTATTATTCCAGGACTTGCGTTGCATTTGTCTTGTATGGTTCGCATCTCTTTTCAGGTGGAGTGTTAGTTTGGTGTATGGATTACATATTTGTCAGTTGTTATGAAGTAGTGTTAATCAGACTACTGTGAACCATGTAAAAGTCCATTAACATCACAGCTCAGTCATAAATATCTCCTAAATGTAGATGGAAAAATAGCTAGAAATATATTAACACTGTTTTTGATGGAGATATGATAACCTGTTGATTTTTTGTGGAGGAAAACACTCAGATTGCATTTAGTTATTCGTACATTGTCTTGATTTGTTGTTGATTAGGCAGTGAGGCTATATATATTAAGTTTGCTAATAAGACAATACACTTGGTTTTCTTTTTCTTAACCATTATTAGAAATTTAAAAAATCCTTCTTTTACTGCTGATTACTGTAGTATAAGTTAATTCTAATAGCATTTACAAATACCAGATCCTGGCATATAAGCTAATTATGAAATTCTTGATTCTGCAGTATTGATGGTTGTGGATAATTTGTTATGTTTTCATCAGAGATATGAAATAAATGCCATGTTTTGGTGTAGATTTTTAATGAATATTTTGAATTGGCAGAAATAAAAACATTCATGCAAAAAAAATGAGATAAAAAATAGCCTGCATAAATAATTTCGAAACTGCAAAATTCTGCCAGCAGCCAGATTTTAATGAAAATATTAAAATGACATATTATTGATCTGTTTTTAGCTATGCTGGTCACACTGCAGACATCGTAGCAATATGACTGAAAAATTGTTAAAGCTACATTAAAAATCTAAATCACACACACACACACACACACACACACACACACACACACACACACACACACACACACACACACACACACACACACACACAAGAAGAGTTTATGAGCTGGCCTTTTGTAAATCATCCAGTATCTGATGTCTGTAACACAAGTTTGTTGTCACTACTCGTCCTAACTACTTTGAGGATTATCATTGAACATTACACATATATTCATCCAACAGTCCAGTTGGATCCTAAGTGAAAATGATGTTGTTCAGACATCCAGTATTGCTGCCACAGTAGCCAACTTTGAAATCTTGTTGTTGCTACTTCTCCAGATTGTCATATTATCATGGGGTTTTCACTAAAAGACTTCTTAAAATGTCTGGTTGGGCCTTAACAAAAATGATGCCGTCATAATTCCAATATGGACACTATGGTGGCTGTTGTTGAAAATCTTGCTATTGCTACTCCTTGTAATTGGATGGTCATATCAAGATGGGTTTTCACTGAAAGATCTTGTATGATGTCTAGTCGGTCCTAAATGAAAATAGTGCCAATTTGATCTCACTATGGCCACCATGGCCTTGACAGTGTTGTAAGCTCTACTTCTGAAGATATGGGGGTTTTCACTAGAATAGTTCTTATGATGTCTAGTTGGGTCTAAATGAAAATGGTTATGCATGGACATTTAAGATGGCCACCACAGTGGCCATGTTGAAAATATTGTTATTGATGCTTTTCCAGAATGGATATTCATATCAGCATGAGGTTTTCACTAAAAGATTTATTATGATATCTGTGTGTGTGTGTGTGTGTGAAATTTGGATTTTTAACATAGCTTTAAAAAAATTTCAGTCATATCGCTATGATGTCTGCACTGTGACAGTTTATAGTGATGTCTAGCACTGGGGCATCATGCCGTATACATTTAGCAAGATGTCCCACCCAGTCACATTATTCTGACACCAGGCCAACCAGTCCTAACACTATTCTCTCAATGCTGAGTGCCTAGCGAAGCAGCTGCTAGTACCATTTTCATGACTTGGCTGGGGTTCGAACCCGCAACCTCCTGCATCTGAAGGCAGATGCTCTAAGCAGTAGGCCACTGGAGTGGTTATTATGATGTCTAATTGGTCCTTAATGAAAATGGTGCTGGTATGATACCCAGTATGGTCACCATAGCAGTCATCTTGAAAATCTTTTTCTTGCTTCTCATCCTGAACAGAGAGTCATATCGGCATGAAGTTTTTACCAAAGACTTCTTCTGGTATCTAGTTAGCCTTAATAAAACAATTGTGCCTATCTGATAGCCAATGTGTTCCAGACCAGTAATAAATTGAAATAGTGCTGATTTACATCCTATACAGCCACCATAGCAGCCATCATGAAAATCTTGTTATTGCTTGTCCTAAACGGAAAGTCATATCATCGTGGGGTTTTCACCCGCATCTGAATAAAAATATGACCTCGTATATGGATGTTACAAAGAACATACTGAAAATCTTGTCACTAATTCTCCTGATTAGATGGTCATATCTACATGGGCTTTTCCCTAAAAGTCTTCAAATAGTGTCTATTTTGCCCAGTATGTCTACGACAGTGGCTAATTTGAAAATATTATTACTCAAGAATATCAGAAATGGTTTCAACAATCAGCAGTTTGAAGGGAAAAAATGGTCTTATCTTGAATTCTTGGAAACTTTTTGGAATGTGGAATGTCAATTCCAGCAATGGGTTCTTGTTCTGTTTTATCTTGGACTTTTGCAAATCCAAATGTGAAATTATTCACACATTAAATGAAAAATTCCTTTTAAAAAGGCTGCGAGAAATGTTTCTGAAAGAAAATGTTTTTCCACTTTATTGTATCATGCTGAAGTTAACTTTCTCCAAAGGTAAATTAATTTGTTCCATTTGAAGTTGCATTTTTAGGCGTGGATCTTGCAAAATCATGTGCTCATGTCATCAGAGCTATCACCCCAACCTAACCCCCTCAGTCTTCTAAAAAAGAGATAAGTAATGTAAAGAAATATACAGTTGTCCCTCACTGTGAAGACCACTAATTATACCACTGAACATCTTATACTGCATTTATAGTCATTGATTCCATTAAATTGGTTCATGTTCCTTGTTCAGTAAATATTGTTTTTGGTGGGTCTTTTTGCTTTTGAGAACAATTTCTAATGTTCATTCTAGAATGATCGAATTAGACACATCTCTATTAATACCACACCATTACAAGGTCACAGTGACCTACATTCACATTTGCAGGCTTACAGTAAAGTTATGGTTTTGCTTTTAGCTTATGACCAGCTAGGTTATGCATACTATCCTGTCTAGAATAATGGAACTTGGTGAGAAGATGCATCTTGGTAAAGGTTCTGTATCTTTATTGCAAGTAGAGATCTTTGTGACCTGTATACTTCATTGAATTGGTTTAAATTTTGTCTTTAAAGTTCATTTATTAGGTTTGTTTATGTTCCTATCATGAAACTTGATAATTGGATACATCTCTGATAGTACTTCGTTTAACAATCATTAAAGGTCACTGTGACCCAACTTTTATTTTTTACTTACTCACGATAATTATTTGTTTTTAGCTAATTACCAGAGAGACTCTTCCATGCTGTATACATCCTAGGTTAAACGAAAGGTTCTTTCTAGAATCAGTCTGTTTATTTACTGGTGAACTTTCCATATTGATGACTATATATTCTGTATTGTGATAGCTTTCCATTGCATATTAATTCTGTATGGTACATATGAAATAGCAATTAAATCAGTGGACTGCATGCTTTTCATGTGAGGCCTCATCAGTGACTAATCAGTCTCAGTACATGCACAACTATGCTTGTACTACTGGTTGTCACTCCAAGGTTACTCAAAGCCTATAACTTTCATGAAGTAAAATTTGGGTTCTAGGATGGACAATGATAATAGCTTTTGAAGTAAATTTAAAAATGAATGATTTAAAAAAATAATACAAAAGCTCCATTAATTTCTGATTTTTGGTAACCCATTATAGCACTTCTTAGAGATCATATAAAAGAATATTCCTTTATATTGTTTTGCCTTTTATGTCCTGTAACAGTACGCAGGCAGGTAGGTAGGTTGGTTATTTGGTTGGTTGGTTGTTTGATTGGTAGATGTCTTTTATAACCTGGTGTCACAGTAGATAGGCAGGTGGGTTTATTGGTTGGTTGGTTAGTTGTTTTAATGGTATATCAGCACAGTACAAGCTGATTCAACATTCAAATAAAAATTGTTATAAGGATTAAAAGCTGAAATGTAAAGAGAAAAAAATTGCACCAAAAAGCTTTAATTAGAAAAGGGACAACATTTTGTTTAGCAGCAGGGAGGGTGAACCCACTCAAATTGGAGTACCCTGGAATTGCAAAAATAAAGCTTCCCGTGAAAAATTACGAAATATATAAAATTATACTAATAAACGCCAACCAACCCCTCCAGCTTTTCAATAATTTTCCTGATTTTATTAGCAAACTTCGTTACCAACATCAGTAAGTTTATTTTCCAATATTTCTAATAATACTCGTATTTTCCTGTTTGCAACTCTCGTAAAAATCTCGAGAATTAATCACCCTCCCTGCTGCTCTTTTAACAAAAAAAATATTTTAAAACTAAAAAAAACTAAAAAAAACTAAAGATAAAATATATTAAATAATATAATGTTATAATAACAGCCGCTGAAAAAATCTTAGCTCAGAAATATAACAATCAATGAATCATATTATAGGTTCACCCGCTCCCCTACATCGATTACACTTAAGACAAGTCAACATAACATTATAAAATCCAATTCAGCATCATCCATTATTAATCTACAACAATGTCGTTTATGATCATATGATCCACCTTGTCTAAATTTACTGTTTATTTTTTCTACCAAGATCTTTTGCGAGTTTATTTTCGTAATCGGTTATATGCGGATTTTGGTCATCAGAATATTTTTTATGTTCCAGTAACCAAACTTGTTTTTGAGAATTATACGATATGATAGCTTTAGTCAATGTCAGAGAAATCAAAATACCCGAATCGAGCATAAATCTCAATAACACTATTGGAGCCCAACATCGCTCTGAAAAATGTCTTCCAAACCAAACATAAACGATCAGATGTCGATTCATTGCTAACTCGAATAAATTAATTTTAGCAAATCCTGTCATATCAAAATCAGGTAAAGGTCCGTTTACTGAAACTCTAACCATTTCATGTGTTGGATGACCAAATCGTTTGAAATACTCAGAACATTCTCCGAATCCAAGAAAACTTCCCGGATAACACGCTACCATATCAACTGATACAGCATTGCAGTGATCGTGTTTCGTGTTCCATAAACCTCCATGACCATGCTCGATACAACTCAGTTGAATATCACTTAAGAAATCCAATTTCGTTGGTGACCATGAGTTTTTCTTTTGAGCAGCATGTGCAGCAACCGACGGAACGGTAAAACAAATACCGAGTAAATGTTCAAGATTGTCATCCGAGTACTTCAACGTGAGATTTTTCATTTCGTCATGTAGATATTTTGTACGATACATTTCTCCATTAGGTCGTACAAACTGGTCATAGCCAGAATCATCTGAACTCGAAAATAACCAGACTGATACAGGATCACTTTTACTGATATTTCCGACAAAATCAAACATATTTCTGCTGCAGAATTTAACTTTTCGATCTCGCGGAAATATTGTAACTGTTAGTGACCAACCATATCTGTTATGATCTATGATTTCTATAGGAGCTCCATATTTTGAATATTTCATCTCATATAAAACTTCCCCCGTTAGCGTTTTCACTCGAATCGGAAATTTTAGTTTTTGTTCCATTTCAGCAACATGAATGAAATGACCAAGTTTTGTGCATTATTTATATCGTCAATGCTTTTCATGTTTAAAATCAGTAGTGAGTACAGGGAAATGGGAGATTGTGTGAATACTATAAAACTGCTGGACCAAGTGTATATGTCAGTCATTGGGGTGGGTGAGACAAGAGGATAAAAGATGACACTAACTAGTAGTGCATCCTTGTCTAACTTTTATGTCACTGTTGAAGGACATTGTAACCAGGACCTAATTAATTCAAGGTTTTCAATCAGCCTATATTTTGCATGCTTTGATGCAAATAAATAAAACCCTAATAGGATGGATAAGAGCAATAATCTGGAGAAAAAAAAGACAAAAAACCCATAATGCTAGATGGCATTTAGACTGTCTGAAATCCTCAAAGAACTTTTTGCACTTGTAGAGTATCTATCAAAGCAAATACCATACCCAACCATGTTATAATAATGAGTACCATTGATTTGCCATCTTGACTTTATCTGATAGCAATTCAAATATTTTCTCATTTATTTTTCCTGGTGGTAATAGCCTGATGGCCCTTAAGGCAATACTAATCAGAGATACATTATACTCATCTTTGAAAAGGATGAAAATGAAGAAACTTTATGATCCCCTTTCTTGTGTGCCATAAAACGATATTTTGCATCCATAATATATGTTTGTTGATGAATAGAAAGCTGTAAATTAAATTAGCCTTTTCTTCAGTTACTTTTTATGGACTCTTGGCTGGTATGAGATACAACCATGACTGCTGAATCTGGAGATGTGAAAATTCTCATAACTGTTTGACATAAATAAAACCTCGGGTAGGTAATTTCTTTCAGTGTGCAATCAACATTGAACTTGATTTGCACTTGATATCTATATGTGTTGGAGCCAGCTACAACAGTAATAAATTCTAAAAGAAAAATAGCTTTTTTTCCAGTTTCCTGACTGGTCCATTCTTTTCATTGCCAACCACATAGATTATTTTCTAACCATAACACAAGGAACCAGTCTCATGGGTATCAATATTATTTGTCATGTTCATTAGATTGATTTCTGTTTCTCCTGATATTTGTTGCCCAGGGTGGCCAAGCAAGATTGGCACTTGCCTTTAAAGTTCACTGTCTGTGTGGGTCGAGTCTTGGCTAAACTAGTGTGGGTGTATGAGAAGTAGCTTCCTGTTGGTTGGAGGTTATTCCTGGGCTCATTCACCACCAAATATACTGGCTGCAATATTTGTAAGTGTTTTCTGGACATAGATTTGAAAGCATGTTTCATTAGTGGGTCCTTAATCATTGTCAGCTTTAAGTTTACATTAAGCTGTATCAGACTGAAGAGCACATTATTTAATTATATAGAGTGCATATAACATCATATTTTTGGGTAATACTGACATAGTCTTTTATGCAAGGAATAATATTAGGCCATGCAACTATAGTTAACTTTAGGGAAATCGAGAGGGAAAACATGAGTAAAAAACCCCAGATCTAAGTACAGTTGACAAACCCAATTTTAGCTTGAAAGAATTTTACCTGCTCAGTGCATATGGCACAGTTTCGATTTTCTTTTGCCAAATATAGTTTGTATTGCTAATAATACTAGCAACCTATATGTCTTACCAAAATTAGCAACAATGTATAGAGGCAGGTAGGTAGGTTGGTTATTTGGTTGGTTGGTTGTTTGATTGGTAGATGTCTTTTATAACCTGGTGTCACAGTAGATAGGCAGGTGGGTTTATTGGTTGGTTGGTTAGTTGTTTTAATGGTATATCAGCACAGTACAAGCTGATTCAACATTCAAATAAAAATTGTTATAAGGATTAAAAGCTGAAATGTAAAGAGAAAAAAATTGCACCAAAAAGCTTTAATTAGAAAAGGGACAACATTTTGTTTAGCAGCAGGGAGGGTGAACCCACTCTAATTGGAGTACCCTGGAATTGCAAAAATAAAGCTTCCCGTGAAAAATTACGAAATATATAAAATTATACTAATAAACGCCAACCAACCCCTCCAGCTTTTCAATAATTTTCCTGATTTTATTAGCAAACTTCGTTACCAACATCAGTAAGTTTATTTTCCAATATTTCTAATAATACTCGTATTTTCCTGTTTGCAACTCTCGTAAAAATCTCGAGAATTAATCACCCTCCCTGCTGCTCTTTTAACAAAAAAAATATTTTAAAACTAAAAAAAACTAAAAAAAACTAAAGATAAAATATATTAAATAATATAATGTTATAATAACAGCCGCTGAAAAAATCTTAGCTCTGAAATATAACAATCAATGAATCATATTATAGGTTCACCCGCTCCCCTACATCGATTACACTTAAGACAAGTCAACATAACATTATAAAATCCAATTCAGCATCATCCATTATTAATCTACAACAATGTCGTTTATGATCATATGATCCACCTTGTCTAAATTTACTGTTTATTTTTTCTACCAAGATCTTTTGCGAGTTTATTTTCGTAATCGGTTATATGCGGATTTTGGTCATCAGAATATTTTTTATGTTCCAGTAACCAAACTTGTTTTTGAGAATTATACGATATGATAGCTTTAGTCAATATCAGAGAAATCAAAATACCCGAATCGAGCATAAATCTCAATAACACTATTGGAGCCCAACATCGCTCTGAAAAATGTCTTCCAAACCAAACATAAACGATCAGATGTCGATTCATTGCTAACTCGAATAAATTAATTTTAGCAAATCCTGTCATATCAAAATCAGGTAAAGGTCCGTTTACTGAAACTCTAACCATTTCATGTGTTGGATGACCAAATCGTTTGAAATACTCAGAACATTCTCCGAATCCAAGAAAACTTCCCGGATAACACGCTACCATATCAACTGATACAGCATTGCAGTGATCGTGTTTCGTGTTCCATAAACCTCCATGACCATGCTCGATACAACTCAGTTGAATATCACTTAAGAAATCCAATTTCGTTGGTGACCATGAGTTTTTCTTTTGAGCAGCATGTGCAGCAACCGACGGAACGGTAAAACAAATACCGAGTAAATGTTCAAGATTGTCATCCGAGTACTTCAACGTGAGATTTTTCATTTCGTCATGTAGATATTTTGTACGATACATTTCTCCATTAGGTCGTACAAACTGGTCATAGCCAGAATCATCTGAACTCGAAAATAACCAGACTGATACAGGATCACTTTTACTGATATTTCCGACAAAATCAAACATATTTCTGCTGCAGAATTTAACTTTTCGATCTCGCGGAAATATTGTAACTGTTAGTGACCAACCATATCTGTTATGATCTATGATTTCTATAGGAGCTCCATATTTTGAATATTTCATCTCATATAAAACTTCCCCCGTTAGCGTTTTCACTCGAATCGGAAATTTTAGTTTTTGTTCCATTTCAGCAACATGAATGAAATGACCAAGTTTTGTGCATTATTTATATCGTCAATGCTTTTCATGTTTAAAATCAGTAGTGAGTACAGGGAAATGGGAGATTGTGTGAATACTATAAAACTGCTGGACCAAGTGTATATGTCAGTCATTGGGGTGGGTGAGACAAGAGGATAAAAGATGACACTAACTAGTAGTGCATCCTTGTCTAACTTTTATGTCACTGTTGAAGGACATTGTAACCAGGACCTAATTAATTCAAGGTTTTCAATCAGCCTATATTTTGCATGCTTTGATGCAAATAAATAAAACCCTAATAGGATGGATAAGAGCAATAATCTGGAGAAAAAAAAGACAAAAAACCCATAATGCTAGATGGCATTTAGACTGTCTGAAATCCTCAAAGAACTTTTTGCACTTGTAGAGTATCTATCAAAGCAAATACCATACCCAACCATGTTATAATAATGAGTACCATTGATTTGCCATCTTGACTTTATCTGATAGCAATTCAAATATTTTCTCATTTATTTTTCCTGGTGGTAATAGCCTGATGGCCCTTAAGGCAATACTAATCAGAGATACATTATACTCATCTTTGAAAAGGATGAAAATGAAGAAACTTTATGATCCCCTTTCTTGTGTGCCATAAAACGATATTTTGCATCCATAATATATGTTTGTTGATGAATAGAAAGCTGTAAATTAAATTAGCCTTTTCTTCAGTTACTTTTTATGGACTCTTGGCTGGTATGAGATACAACCATGACTGCTGAATCTGGAGATGTGAAAATTCTCATAACTGTTTGACATAAATAAAACCTCGGGTAGGTAATTTCTTTCAGTGTGCAATCAACATTGAACTTGATTTGCACTTGATATCTATATGTGTTGGAGCCAGCTACAACAGTAATAAATTCTAAAAGAAAAATAGCTTTTTTTCCAGTTTCCTGACTGGTCCATTCTTTTCATTGCCAACCACATAGATTATTTTCTAACCATAACACAAGGAACCAGTCTCATGGGTATCAATATTATTTGTCATGTTCATTAGATTGATTTCTGTTTCTCCTGATATTTGTTGCCCAGGGTGGCCAAGCAAGATTGGCACTTGCCTTTAAAGTTCACTGTCTGTGTGGGTCGAGTCTTGGCTAAACTAGTGTGGGTGTATGAGAAGTAGCTTCCTGTTGGTTGGAGGTTATTCCTGGGCTCATTCACCACCAAATATACTGGCTGCAATATTTGTAAGTGTTTTCTGGACATAGATTTGAAAGCATGTTTCATTAGTGGGTCCTTAATCATTGTCAGCTTTAAGTTTACATTAAGCTGTATCAGACTGAAGAGCACATTATTTAATTATATAGAGTGCATATAACATCATATTTTTGGGTAATACTGACATAGTCTTTTATGCAAGGAATAATATTAGGCCATGCAACTATAGTTAACTTTAGGGAAATCGAGAGGGAAAACATGAGTAAAAAACCCCAGATCTAAGTACAGTTGACAAACCCAATTTTAGCTTGAAAGAATTTTACCTGCTCAGTGCATATGGCACAGTTTCGATTTTCTTTTGCCAAATATAGTTTGTATTGCTAATAATACTAGCAACCTATATGTCTTACCAAAATTAGCAACAATGTATAGAGGCAGGTAGGTAGGTTGGTTATTTGGTTGGTTGGTTGTTTGATTGGTAGATGTCTTTTATAACCTGGTGTCACAGTAGATAGGCAGGTGGGTTTATTGGTTGGTTGGTTAGTTGTTTTAATGGTATATCAGCACAGTACAAGCTGATTCAACATTCAAATAAAAATTGTTATAAGGATTAAAAGCTGAAATGTAAAGAGAAAAAAATTGCACCAAAAAGCTTTAATTAGAAAAGGGACAACATTTTGTTTAGCAGCAGGGAGGGTGAACCCACTCTAATTGGAGTACCCTGGAATTGCAAAAATAAAGCTTCCCGTGAAAAATTACGAAATATATAAAATTATACTAATAAACGCCAACCAACCCCTCCAGCTTTTCAATAATTTTCCTGATTTTATTAGCAAACTTCGTTACCAACATCAGTAAGTTTATTTTCCAATATTTCTAATAATACTCGTATTTTCCTGTTTGCAACTCTCGTAAAAATCTCGAGAATTAATCACCCTCCCTGCTGCTCTTTTAACAAAAAAAATATTTTAAAACTAAAAAAAACTAAAAAAAACTAAAGATAAAATATATTAAATAATATAATGTTATAATAACAGCCGCTGAAAAAATCTTAGCTCTGAAATATAACAATCAATGAATCATATTATAGGTTCACCCGCTCCCCTACATCGATTACACTTAAGACAAGTCAACATAACATTATAAAATCCAATTCAGCATCATCCATTATTAATCTACAACAATGTCGTTTATGATCATATGATCCACCTTGTCTAAATTTACTGTTTATTTTTTCTACCAAGATCTTTTGCGAGTTTATTTTCGTAATCGGTTATATGCGGATTTTGGTCATCAGAATATTTTTTATGTTCCAGTAACCAAACTTGTTTTTGAGAATTATACGATATGATAGCTTTAGTCAATATCAGAGAAATCAAAATACCCGAATCGAGCATAAATCTCAATAACACTATTGGAGCCCAACATCGCTCTGAAAAATGTCTTCCAAACCAAACATAAACGATCAGATGTCGATTCATTGCTAACTCGAATAAATTAATTTTAGCAAATCCTGTCATATCAAAATCAGGTAAAGGTCCGTTTACTGAAACTCTAACCATTTCATGTGTTGGATGACCAAATCGTTTGAAATACTCAGAACATTCTCCGAATCCAAGAAAACTTCCCGGATAACACGCTACCATATCAACTGATACAGCATTGCAGTGATCGTGTTTCGTGTTCCATAAACCTCCATGACCATGCTCGATACAACTCAGTTGAATATCACTTAAGAAATCCAATTTCGTTGGTGACCATGAGTTTTTCTTTTGAGCAGCATGTGCAGCAACCGACGGAACGGTAAAACAAATACCGAGTAAATGTTCAAGATTGTCATCCGAGTACTTCAACGTGAGATTTTTCATTTCGTCATGTAGATATTTTGTACGATACATTTCTCCATTAGGTCGTACAAACTGGTCATAGCCAGAATCATCTGAACTCGAAAATAACCAGACTGATACAGGATCACTTTTACTGATATTTCCGACAAAATCAAACATATTTCTGCTGCAGAATTTAACTTTTCGATCTCGCGGAAATATTGTAACTGTTAGTGACCAACCATATCTGTTATGATCTATGATTTCTATAGGAGCTCCATATTTTGAATATTTCATCTCATATAAAACTTCCCCCGTTAGCGTTTTCACTCGAATCGGAAATTTTAGTTTTTGTTCCATTTCAGCAACATGAATGAAATGACCAAGCTTTGTGCATTATTTATATCGTCAATGCTTTTCATGTTTAAAATCAGTAGTGAGTACAGGGAAATGGGAGATTGTGTGAATACTATAAAACTGCTGGACCAAGTGTATATGTCAGTCATTGGGGTGGGTGAGACAAGAGGATAAAAGATGACACTAACTAGTAGTGCATCCTTGTCTAACTTTTATGTCACTGTTGAAGGACATTGTAACCAGGACCTAATTAATTCAAGGTTTTCAATCAGCCTATATTTTGCATGCTTTGATGCAAATAAATAAAACCCTAATAGGATGGATAAGAGCAATAATCTGGAGAAAAAAAAGACAAAAAACCCATAATGCTAGATGGCATTTAGACTGTCTGAAATCCTCAAAGAACTTTTTGCACTTGTAGAGTATCTATCAAAGCAAATACCATACCCAACCATGTTATAATAATGAGTACCATTGATTTGCCATCTTGACTTTATCTGATAGCAATTCAAATATTTTCTCATTTATTTTTCCTGGTGGTAATAGCCTGATGGCCCTTAAGGCAATACTAATCAGAGATACATTATACTCATCTTTGAAAAGGATGAAAATGAAGAAACTTTATGATCCCCTTTCTTGTGTGCCATAAAACGATATTTTGCATCCATAATATATGTTTGTTGATGAATAGAAAGCTGTAAATTAAATTAGCCTTTTCTTCAGTTACTTTTTATGGACTCTTGGCTGGTATGAGATACAACCATGACTGCTGAATCTGGAGATGTGAAAATTCTCATAACTGTTTGACATAAATAAAACCTCGGGTAGGTAATTTCTTTCAGTGTGCAATCAACATTGAACTTGATTTGCACTTGATATCTATATGTGTTGGAGCCAGCTACAACAGTAATAAATTCTAAAAGAAAAATAGCTTTTTTTCCAGTTTCCTGACTGGTCCATTCTTTTCATTGCCAACCACATAGATTATTTTCTAACCATAACACAAGGAACCAGTCTCATGGGTATCAATATTATTTGTCATGTTCATTAGATTGATTTCTGTTTCTCCTGATATTTGTTGCCCAGGGTGGCCAAGCAAGATTGGCACTTGCCTTTAAAGTTCACTGTCTGTGTGGGTCGAGTCTTGGCTAAACTAGTGTGGGTGTATGAGAAGTAGCTTCCTGTTGGTTGGAGGTTATTCCTGGGCTCATTCACCACCAAATATACTGGCTGCAATATTTGTAAGTGTTTTCTGGACATAGATTTGAAAGCATGTTTCATTAGTGGGTCCTTAATCATTGTCAGCTTTAAGTTTACATTAAGCTGTATCAGACTGAAGAGCACATTATTTAATTATATAGAGTGCATATAACATCATATTTTTGGGTAATACTGACATAGTCTTTTATGCAAGGAATAATATTAGGCCATGCAACTATAGTTAACTTTAGGGAAATCGAGAGGGAAAACATGAGTAAAAAACCCCAGATCTAAGTACAGTTGACAAACCCAATTTTAGCTTGAAAGAATTTTACCTGCTCAGTGCATATGGCACAGTTTCGATTTTCTTTTGCCAAATATAGTTTGTATTGCTAATAATACTAGCAACCTATATGTCTTACCAAAATTAGCAACAATGTATAGAGGCAGGTAGGTAGGTTGGTTATTTGGTTGGTTGGTTGTTTGATTGGTAGATGTCTTTTATAACCTGGTGTCACAGTAGATAGGCAGGTGGGTTTATTGGTTGGTTGGTTAGTTGTTTTAATGGTATATCAGCACAGTACAAGCTGATTCAACATTCAAATAAAAATTGTTATAAGGATTAAAAGCTGAAATGTAAAGAGAAAAAAATTGCACCAAAAAGCTTTAATTAGAAAAGGGACAACATTTTGTTTAGCAGCAGGGAGGGTGAACCCACTCTAATTGGAGTACCCTGGAATTGCAAAAATAAAGCTTCCCGTGAAAAATTACGAAATATATAAAATTATACTAATAAACGCCAACCAACCCCTCCAGCTTTTCAATAATTTTCCTGATTTTATTAGCAAACTTCGTTACCAACATCAGTAAGTTTATTTTCCAATATTTCTAATAATACTCGTATTTTCCTGTTTGCAACTCTCGTAAAAATCTCGAGAATTAATCACCCTCCCTGCTGCTCTTTTAACAAAAAAAATATTTTAAAACTAAAAAAAACTAAAAAAAACTAAAGATAAAATATATTAAATAATATAATGTTATAATAACAGCCGCTGAAAAAATCTTAGCTCTGAAATATAACAATCAATGAATCATATTATAGGTTCACCCGCTCCCCTACATCGATTACACTTAAGACAAGTCAACATAACATTATAAAATCCAATTCAGCATCATCCATTATTAATCTACAACAATGTCGTTTATGATCATATGATCCACCTTGTCTAAATTTACTGTTTATTTTTTCTACCAAGATCTTTTGCGAGTTTATTTTCGTAATCGGTTATATGCGGATTTTGGTCATCAGAATATTTTTTATGTTCCAGTAACCAAACTTGTTTTTGAGAATTATACGATATGATAGCTTTAGTCAATGTCAGAGAAATCAAAATACCCGAATCGAGCATAAATCTCAATAACACTATTGGAGCCCAACATCGCTCTGAAAAATGTCTTCCAAACCAAACATAAACGATCAGATGTCGATTCATTGCTAACTCGAATAAATTAATTTTAGCAAATCCTGTCATATCAAAATCAGGTAAAGGTCCGTTTACTGAAACTCTAACCATTTCATGTGTTGGATGACCAAATCGTTTGAAATACTCAGAACATTCTCCGAATCCAAGAAAACTTCCCGGATAACACGCTACCATATCAACTGATACAGCATTGCAGTGATCGTGTTTCGTGTTCCATAAACCTCCATGACCATGCTCGATACAACTCAGTTGAATATCACTTAAGAAATCCAATTTCGTTGGTGACCATGAGTTTTTCTTTTGAGCAGCATGTGCAGCAACCGACGGAACGGTAAAACAAATACCGAGTAAATGTTCAAGATTGTCATCCGAGTACTTCAACGTGAGATTTTTCATTTCGTCATGTAGATATTTTGTACGATACATTTCTCCATTAGGTCGTACAAACTGGTCATAGCCAGAATCATCTGAACTCGAAAATAACCAGACTGATACAGGATCACTTTTACTGATATTTCCGACAAAATCAAACATATTTCTGCTGCAGAATTTAACTTTTCGATCTCGCGGAAATATTGTAACTGTTAGTGACCAACCATATCTGTTATGATCTATGATTTCTATAGGAGCTCCATATTTTGAATATTTCATCTCATATAAAACTTCCCCCGTTAGCGTTTTCACTCGAATCGGAAATTTTAGTTTTTGTTCCATTTCAGCAACATGAATGAAATGACCAAGTTTTGTGCATTATTTATATCGTCAATGCTTTTCATGTTTAAAATCAGTAGTGAGTACAGGGAAATGGGAGATTGTGTGAATACTATAAAACTGCTGGACCAAGTGTATATGTCAGTCATTGGGGTGGGTGAGACAAGAGGATAAAAGATGACACTAACTAGTAGTGCATCCTTGTCTAACTTTTATGTCACTGTTGAAGGACATTGTAACCAGGACCTAATTAATTCAAGGTTTTCAATCAGCCTATATTTTGCATGCTTTGATGCAAATAAATAAAACCCTAATAGGATGGATAAGAGCAATAATCTGGAGAAAAAAAAGACAAAAAACCCATAATGCTAGATGGCATTTAGACTGTCTGAAATCCTCAAAGAACTTTTTGCACTTGTAGAGTATCTATCAAAGCAAATACCATACCCAACCATGTTATAATAATGAGTACCATTGATTTGCCATCTTGACTTTATCTGATAGCAATTCAAATATTTTCTCATTTATTTTTCCTGGTGGTAATAGCCTGATGGCCCTTAAGGCAATACTAATCAGAGATACATTATACTCATCTTTGAAAAGGATGAAAATGAAGAAACTTTATGATCCCCTTTCTTGTGTGCCATAAAACGATATTTTGCATCCATAATATATGTTTGTTGATGAATAGAAAGCTGTAAATTAAATTAGCCTTTTCTTCAGTTACTTTTTATGGACTCTTGGCTGGTATGAGATACAACCATGACTGCTGAATCTGGAGATGTGAAAATTCTCATAACTGTTTGACATAAATAAAACCTCGGGTAGGTAATTTCTTTCAGTGTGCAATCAACATTGAACTTGATTTGCACTTGATATCTATATGTGTTGGAGCCAGCTACAACAGTAATAAATTCTAAAAGAAAAATAGCTTTTTTTCCAGTTTCCTGACTGGTCCATTCTTTTCATTGCCAACCACATAGATTATTTTCTAACCATAACACAAGGAACCAGTCTCATGGGTATCAATATTATTTGTCATGTTCATTAGATTGATTTCTGTTTCTCCTGATATTTGTTGCCCAGGGTGGCCAAGCAAGATTGGCACTTGCCTTTAAAGTTCACTGTCTGTGTGGGTCGAGTCTTGGCTAAACTAGTGTGGGTGTATGAGAAGTAGCTTCCTGTTGGTTGGAGGTTATTCCTGGGCTCATTCACCACCAAATATACTGGCTGCAATATTTGTAAGTGTTTTCTGGACATAGATTTGAAAGCATGTTTCATTAGTGGGTCCTTAATCATTGTCAGCTTTAAGTTTACATTAAGCTGTATCAGACTGAAGAGCACATTATTTAATTATATAGAGTGCATATAACATCATATTTTTGGGTAATACTGACATAGTCTTTTATGCAAGGAATAATATTAGGCCATGCAACTATAGTTAACTTTAGGGAAATCGAGAGGGAAAACATGAGTAAAAAACCCCAGATCTAAGTACAGTTGACAAACCCAATTTTAGCTTGAAAGAATTTTACCTGCTCAGTGCATATGGCACAGTTTCGATTTTCTTTTGCCAAATATAGTTTGTATTGCTAATAATACTAGCAACCTATATGTCTTACCAAAATTAGCAACAATGTATAGATCTAACGGCTTTTCAGGTCAGTTATATATGTCAAGGGTGGAAATGCAAATTAAAGTAAATGATTAGATAATTTAGTAGTCATATTGTTAGGGTATTGTTCAGCTGATGGTAATACTTGAGACAAAAATCAAATATTCTTTTAGAAATAAAATCACCACAGTAACTCCTCAAATGATGTTTGAAATGTTAATATAAATTCTCTAATGACATAAAGAAGAGAAATTGTGAAAAAGTTAAACGATTATTTAGAGATATGGACACAGCTTAATGCCATCCCATTGGTCAGAAATGGACCAAATCTTGATGCACATCTCAGCTTAAGTTTATATTATATTTTACCCTCTAATGAGGAAAACTTGATGCAAATCTATTCATGAAAAAATACTTGGTGAACAGCAAACAGGGTAGACCCAAATTTGCCATCACATAATGTACAATCAGATCAAGGTCAGCACTGTTCATTTACTAATTATTTCAGATAAAAAGCAGAGACCCTGATCTACCAGAAATTTATACTCTAGCAAATCTGTGTCTGTGTTGTTTGCAGTTGAGTATGTATACAGAATGATAAAATTAGACAGTACCTAAGTAATTACAGTTTAACAAATTCAGCACTGTCTTTAATTCATTTTCCGAGAGCTATGGTGACTCAGTGGTTAAGGTGTTGGACTTGTGACAAGATGGGTGTAGGTTCAATTCCCATCATTAGATCAGTCCAAATCAACTGCTGTGGTGTGTCCTTGGGCGAGGCAGTGTATCCTAATGCTTTGGCGCAGTATGACCTGCAGTGTGTTACTGTGCCATAAAATACCCAAAGCCAGTCAAAATCATTTATTCACTTCCAAGCAGGCAGTCTTTAATCCAGTATACAATTTATGAGAATAAAGGGTATTTTAGGAGCTATAATGATAGACATCATATCTGCAAATGGGGCCTCTTTATATGGATAATTGTATTCAGTATATATGCCATGCAGGTCTACTGTACAATGATTTTGTTAGGGTATCTGCTTCTTTTGTGGTGCCTTTGGTTTGGTTATCATTATCTAGGAGATGATTAACTATGGCATGATTGCTTGGATTGAGTAAATAATAAAAAAAAATATGAAATTAATGGATGGAATAAGAGAGGTCCAAGCAGAGATAGAGAATAGAACAACATGAGCCCCTGTATGTAAAATATAACAATTTAATCCATTACACAAACAAAACTAAATTGAACATGACATGTGAATGATAATGTTACTTTTTCATGGAATTAAAATTACCATATTTATAAGAAATGCAATTAGCTGTTCTGTTATACTGATTAAAAAATTTCATCATAGAATCAACTGAATGACCAAACTTGTTTGCTCCGCATGTCTGCATAACCTGGTTGCTTCTGGTCCTTTCCTTTCCTTTCCAAAGTCAATGTTGGTGACAGATCAGAGTTGCCATATTCCTTTTCCTCTTCTCTCTATCTCTCCAGCCTCTTTGAGTCATCAACCATATTTGATTGTCTGCTGTCTTTTTCCACTGCATGTTGCACATATGGAACTATTTTTCCCCTTTAAAATAAATACATAAATATGCAACCTAAATATTTGTCAAGCTTTTTCAATTCTGGGATCGAACAATAATCTCCCTTTTGTTACATCAGATATCATCTTATTGTAATTCAACAGAACTATGGCTAATATAGGTCTGTTCAAAGCTGATACACATGACAATATTTACCATAAATCTAATGTATTTTCCTAGCAGATAGCCACATTCCTAACTGGAACCATCACATAGCTAGACATCTTTAGTAAATAGTACCACGCCCTTGTGGGCTATAAATCACTAACTGGACTATGTCGGTCAGCATGTGCCGATTTCTTGATTAAAAGAATTCATAGCTTAATTACATGAATGAACTAATGGACTCATGCCTAGACTTAACTACATGACTTGTTAACTAGCAATTCATTGGCATAACATTTCCAGACATAGCAAAAGCATTTCCTTGCCTACATGATTTATATCATTTAAGACATGAATTCACCCCTTCTCACAAATCATTTCATATGTAATGCATGAAAACCCTAGGATACGTGACAAGGTAGTCTTGTAACATTGTAATATTAGAAACATCAGTCATATAACCTTCAAAACAAATTAATGCAAGCACTTAACTATCGAATTCAAGGAAAATTGATGAATGAATTTAAAATGATGCAACAAATAATTACAAACATATCAATGAACATATTATATGTGATTGAGACAAACCTTGTGCTTTCCGAGACTTGCTTTCTTTTCTGTGAAGTTGAATCTCTCTTTTCCATGTCACTTAGCTTCCAGACATGTGTCCCTTGGACAATTGATAATGGGAGAAAACTTTCTATTTCTCCAGAGTCAAGACTTCCCCTTCCGCAGAAAAACTTGGGCTCTTGCGAGGGAAATACTTAAAACATTGAATTTTGTCTGGGAAACACACAATTCTAATGTAGCTTAGCCAGGATTAACTTTATCTAACTGCCAAAACTTGAACACGCCCATTGAAGTTAGAATAATTGTCTCTGTTCCACCTGTATTTATAACTATTTCTTGAAAAACTCAATTGATGACACTTATTTCCAAATGGCACAGATTGTCTCTGGATTGTCTCCATATTGTTGTTTCCCACTTCTTAAATCCAAGTTAACATATCTGTCTGACAGTTATCCCAATGGATTCTAATTAATTTATTAATTAATTAATTCATTTATGCCCAAAACAAAGAATGTTAAACCATTGCAGGTTAGCGATTTATCGCAGGCCTAACCTATATGTCAATGTTAATTGTTATGTGTCACGCTGACCACAACAAGATTTTTATTCATTACATATACCTTGCAGACCTGACTCCGGTGGACTAACTGGCTAGAGCATCCAGCTCAGATGTCGGAGGTTGTGGGATTGAACCCCAGCCGAGTCATAACAAAGACTTATAAAAATGGTTCTAGCAGCTGACTCACTAGGCGCTCAGCATTATAAAGTTCATGTTAGGACTGGTCGGCCTGGTGTCAGGATAATGTGACTGGGTGGGACATGATGCTACATATTTGGCATGATGCCCCAGTGCTAGACATCACTATAAACTGCCACACTGATGATATCATAGTGATATGACTGAAAAATGGTTAAGCTACATTAAAAATCCAATTCTCTCTCACACACACACAGACAGACACAGACACATGCACACACAGACACAGACACACACACACCCCTCATGCAAGTTTACTGTACAATGGTTTCATAGCATTTTATTGAGTACATAGCTTTTTCACAATCATTTGTTTTATTACAGCTTTTCAAAACAATTAAAATCAGATTACTCCTTACATTAAAATTTTTCCTGCTTCCATGTAATGTTTTTAAAGATTTTAAATATCTTTGATACAATTAGAAATAAAGAAGAATTTACAGTTTTCATTTGGTGGATAACGTTAAAAAACTACCATATACACTTGTGTATAAGACAGTTCCAACTGCACAGACCCAGACCTCACATTACACATTGCAATGGCAGATCTTGGTCAATGCAGTTTGTTGGGACTGACCTTGATCTGCCTGCTCATTATGTGACTGCAGATCTGGGTCAATTTTGTTTGAAGTTGGACGGGACTTAAACATGAGCATATATGGTAACTAGAGATTAAAGAATTAAAAAATTAATTGTTTTCAGCATCCTTTAAATTGAGAACTGATTTAAAACTAATCTGATAAGCTTGTCAAGTTAACTAATTACTTTTTCAGCCAGATAAATGTGTTTGAATGTAAAAACTCATTTTAGTTTATTGATTTGTATTGGGCATAGTCTGGCAGGCCTTGGGGGGTGGGGGGATCAAACATTTTTATTTCCACTCCCTTTTTTTTAATTTTATGACACGAGGGAAAGTCTGTTAATGAGAATTTCTCCATGAAGCAAAATGACAAATGTAGAAGCAATAAACATTCTAGAACAAGAACTGAAAGTAGTGTCTGAAATGAAGTCCATGTTTGATGTCTGTAGTTGAAGAAATGATATGTCTTTTTTGCAAGAAGCAGTTCAGTATATATCCATTATTGCAGAAAATGGCATCATTAACAGTGTTCCTTTTATTTCTGGAAAGAAATAAGGAGTATAATGGCTAATTTAGTCATGCTAAATTTGGATTTGATGTAGAATGTGTAAGATTTTGGCTTGAAGTACTGGCACCTATGCTGATTGGGGTTTGGATGCATTTGAGCATGATAGGAAATCACTTTCATGTGTCTGTGTTTGATAAACTACAAAGATTAAACAGTAATTACTCTAGAGTTTTGTAATCAAAATAGTAAAGCTGTTTTGTGATTGCTGACCTTATTACCTCCATGAACCATATTATAAAATGTTTTATAACTGAATGTTTTGATTATATCTGACACTTCTGATTAGAATTTGATAGCAGTAAGTTCTGAAAAATGAAGATAGAGAAGTAAAGATAGGTATAACAGATAAGGTTTTATTTGAAATGGATGATTTTAACAAGCTAGGAATAACATTTTTGTGTCAGTGTTTGATAAAGTGGAAAGCTTACACAGTAATTCCTCAGATGTTTTGTAATGGTTGAATACATGTAATGAAATTAGTGACGCTGTTTTGTGATAACTGACCTTATTTCCGTCATGCTTTAGTGATATGGTTTAAAAAATAAAGTTTTATAATTCAGTGTTTTGATTATATCTGATGCTGCTCTTAGAATTTGATGATAACTTCATTAAAAAAAGTTAGGAAAAAATGAAGATAGAGAAGTAAAGACAGGTGGAATGAATTAGGTTTTTCTTCAAAATGGTCATGTGTCCTTAAGGTATTCAGAGAACTGTGACAGCTTAATGACAGGGTACCAGTACATACTTTAATTTCCATCTAATCAGTTTGATAAATTAAATGCATTTTTTGATAATTTATTTCTTTTGATAACATTTACTTTTGGTATATTTAGCTGATACTTATTTCCCTTGTTACGACCCTGTAGTTAAATTACATGTGTGTTAAAATTTGAATTCTTTATCTTTCATTTTTATATCATTAAATGTAATTATTATTATGATGATGATTATGTTCGCAGGGTCTGATATTTTATTAGAAAAATCATGTTTATTTAGAATGTTCAAGTGACTCACGTAAGCACAATTTTTGCATGACGGTTTTGTCATATTAAGTAAACAGTCGGAAATAGTTATGTAAATGATTGGCTATGACCACGGTCATTTCTATTAATACATGTTGACATTCTATACTATGTTGGCGACATTTCGAAATCGCACGATTTCTTCATGCTTGTACATGAAATGACGTATTAGTTTGCTTTAAAATACTCAGGTAGCAGCGAACTAATCTAGAGTCATATTGGAGAGTCATATTTTAACATCTTAGAGAGTTGCATCGTAACATCATATAGAGTTTTCAATACCTTAAGAAGGCATTCTTTTGTGCTGGAAAGAGTTGTTCGTTCGTACGTATGAAGAATAACGTGTGTTTTGTTATTGAGGATAGTTCCACTTTGTCTACCTTCTAAATAATAATTATTTTCCCTGGAGAACTACACAACTGGCTTTGGACAAAGACATTTGCTGAAATTATTTCTAAATTGGAACGGAACAATACAAATTGTGATTCACAGTGAAAATTCTGGACATTTGTGTTTAACCTTCGTCTGATGTCATCATCCGCCATCTTGGAATGGAATTGAGATTCAGACTTCAATTTAGAACTGTTTATTCACAGGACTTATGTTTTTCACAATTTTATGACAAGTTTTTGGATCTTCTTCTTAAATCGTAAGTCTTGTTTCAGATTTTTATCTTTTCACTGTGTTTTCTAGGGAAATAAATTATTTTTGTTAAAATTTACAAAGCTTGTTGTAGTCACTCTTTTCTTTATGTTACTTTAAACGAGCTGATTCGTAACATAAAGAAAATTGGGGGCTCGTCCGGGATATATGAAATTGGCTGATATATGAAATTGGCAAAAAAAAAAAAATTTAAATTCCCCTCGTTCAAATCCCATTTTGCTTGAAATTTTAGTGAAAACAACAGGCTTTCTTTCACAATGTCAGAAGTGGAGAGTTTTCTTTCTAGTCCAACTCAAGAACAGTTGGATAGTTTGAAAAAGGATGAGTTGCTTGAACTTGCCAGAAAGTACGATCTTTCTGAAGCAAAAGCTTCCTTGACAAAACAAGAAATCAAAAATATTTTAATTCAATATTTGGTAGGAAAGAATATTTTTGACCAAAGTGTTTTGGCATCTGTCAGTAAGTCTATGACAGACTCTGACATTAAGAAAATAGAACTAAAAATGAAAAAGATGGAAGTAGAGTTAAGGAAGCTCGAGCTTCAGAATCAAAAAGAACAAATGAAATTACAATTTAAAGAAAAGGAAAAAGAAAGACAGGAAAAGGAAAAAGAAAGACAAATAGAATTGCAAAAAGAACAAATGAGATTACAATCTGAAAAGGAGGAGAAAGAAAGACAAATAGAAGAAAGGGAAAAAGAAAGGCAAATAGAATTACAAAAGGAACAAATGCAATTTGAAGAAAGGGAGAGAGAGACAGATGCAAAAAGAGAAGGATGTAAAAGATAAAGAAATAGAATTACAGAAAGAACAAATACAATTACAAAAAGAACAATTACACGTACAAATGCTAAAAAAGGATGAGAAAGAATTTCAAATTAGAATGAAAGAATTTGAGATGGCAAGTAGCAAGCACGATTCCACTTCTCATACAAGTTCAAATTTTAACATTTTAGGAAATATCAAGTTAGTTCCCCCTTTTAGTGAAAAGGAAGTAGACAAATATTTTATTCATTTTGAAAAAGTTGCTGAGAATTCGAGATGGCCAAGAGAGTATTGGACTCAATTATTGCAGAGTGTACTTTATGGCAAGGCCAGAGATACCTATATATCTCTGTCAGTACAACAAAGTTCTGATTACGATTTGGTTAAGGAATGCATCTTGAGGGGTTATGAGTTAGTCCCTGAGGCTTATCGGCAAAAATTCAGGTTTTCTAGAAAATCAACTGATAAGACTTATGTTGAACTTGCTAGACAAAAAGCAAAACAGTTTGATAGGTGGTGTTCTTCTAGTAGGGTCAGTAAAGACTACGAAAGTGTCAGGCAACTCATTAGTTGAAGAGTTTAGGAACTGTGTCCATAGTGACATTAGGATGTATCTTTATGAGAATAAAATTGAAACCTTGGAAAAAGCTGCTATTGCTGCTGATGAGTATTCCTTAACTCATAAAGTTCCTGCTGTAAGCAAATCTTTCACTCAGCAGTCTACTGATAGAAAGGTGTTTCAGTCAAATACGACTCTCAGTAAAATTCAATCTGGCACAAATTCTAAAAATCAAGCCTCTGACAGACCTGATTCAAAATCCTTGTCTATTCCTACATGTACCTATTGCAAGAAATAAAGGACACGGTATTTCTGATTGCTTCAAATTGAAATATAGGCATCAGAATCAAGATAGACCTATCCCAAATGCTCTTATTGCTAAGAGGTCAAGGTCACATTCATGTATTGAAAACAATACATTTGTTGGGTTTGAAAAACCTCAGTCTGATTGTGTTATGGAGAATTTTGAACCATTCATGTCGAAGGGTTCTATATCACTTTTGGGTGATTTGGCCAATCCTATCCCTATTAAAATTTTGAGGGATACAGGAGCTTCTCAGAGTCTTTTAGTTTCAGGTATTTTCCCTTCTTCTGAGAAGACCTGTTCTAATGAGAGTGTTCTCATTCAGGGAGTAGAGTAGCGGCTTTGTTAATGTTCCTCTCCATTCTGTTAATTTATCATCAGACTTAGTTTCAGGACTTGTGACAGTCGGTGTAGTGTCTACTTTACGGGTTGAGGGCATTCATTTGTTGCTAGGCAATGACTTAGCTGGAGACAAGGTTGTGGTTAATCCACTTGTAACTGACAAGCCTTCTTTGGATCAGAAAATTGATCCTATTGAAAAAGAAATCCCTGATTTATTCCCAGCTTGTGCAGTTACCAGAGCTTTGGCAAAGAAAGTTCTTGAGAATGATTTTGATAAGGAATGTATTCCTTTAGCTGACACATGTATTGGTCAGGCTTTTGATGAGGTCACTTTCACTTCTAATTTGGATCAGTCAAAAGGTATTGATCATAGTGATCCTCTTTTGAATACTCATTCTCTTTTATCTGATCAGGTGATAAACGACAATCACTTGTCGTCGAACAGGAGAAGGATCCTGAGATTTCCTGTTTGTTTCAGCGGGCCGTTAGTGAAACTGAAGCAAATGAAATACCTGTCTGTTATTTCATTAAAAATGGAGTTCTTATGAGAAAATGGAGACCTCCCAAGGAACCTACCAGTGACGAATGGTCAGTAAAATATCAGATTGTGGTTCCGAAACCTTACAGACAGGAAATACTTAGTTTGGCCCATGATACTCCTCTGGCTGGTCGTTTAGGGATAAATAAAACGTATCACATGATCTTGACTCACTTCTATTGGCCAAAAATCAAAAGTGATATGTGCAAGTTTTGTAGGTCTTGTCATGCTTGTCAAATTGTAGGAAAACCAAATCAAAAGATACCTAAAGCTCTACTGCAACCAATTCCAGCATTTGACGAACCATTCAGTAGAATTATGGTAGATTGTGTTGGTCCCTTACCAAAGACCAAGTCAGGCAACCAAAATTTGTTGACCATCAAGTGTGCGTCAACAAGTTTTCCAGAGGTAATTCCTTTGAGGAATTTTACTGAATTTGGCCTTCTCAAATTTGATCAATCTGGTCAAAGGTCAAATGTCAAGTCTGGAATGTTCCAGCTAGTTATACTTGAATTTGGCATTCAGCAGTTCAAGTCAAAATTGAAACTATGGTTTCACCAAATTTTACTAGAGAGAATTTTTGAGTCCTGTAATAAAGTCCATTCTCTCTTGCTCATTCTGCAGAATTTTCTTCAATTAAGATTTTATGGCCCTTACAAAGTAAAGAAGAAAATGAATGAGTTAAATTATAATATTAGTACTCGGGTCTTAGTACATTAATGGAGTACTACTATATTGAAAGAAATAGCCAAGTAAATCATGCAATTAATTTAGTTGTACCTGTCCCACCAACTGAGGATTTGAATGAAGGAATTGAGTCGGATTCTACTAATCTTGGAGCAACAAATCTTTGGAATTCAGAAGTTATGGAAAATCTAGACCAGAAACTCTCATTTACAAAAACAAGAAAAAAACTGAACTTAAACAATTATTGTATGAATATGAACACTTGTTTCCAGACGTAACTACAAGGACAAACAAAATTTTTCATGACCTTGAAATAGTAGATTCAAAAGCCATGAAACAACACCCATACAGGATGAACCCTTTCAAACAGGAATACTTGAAAAAGGAGATTCGGTATTTACTGGAAAATGATTTTATAGAGCCCAGTAAGTGATTGGAGTTCACCGTGCATTCTTGTTCCGAAACCGGATAAAACTTTCCGAATGTGTATGGATTATAGGAAGGTGAATAGTGTGACAAAAACCGATTCATTTCCATTGCCAAGAATCGATGACTGTATCGACAAAATTGGAAATGCCAAATACGTCACAAATTCGACCTTCTGAAAGGATTTTGGCAAATTCCACTAATGGAAAGAGCAAAAGAAATTTCAGCATTTGCGACTCCAGATGGACTCTACCAGTATAAAGTAATGCCATTTGGGATGAAGGGTTCTCCAAGTACTTTTCAACGCCTTATGAATATGATTACTTCTGGTCTAGACAATTGTGATGCCTATATTGATGATGTCATCATCTACAACAACACATGGAAAGAACATCTAGCCACAATTCGGAAGTTCTTCGACAGACTCACGGATGCAAATTTGACTATTAATTTATCGAAAAGTGAGTTCTGCCGTGCTTGTGTTACTTTTCTAGGACATATTGTGGGACATGGTCAAGTTAAACCTATAGATGCTAAGGTCAAGGCTATTTCTGAATTTTCTGTGCCTGTCAGTAGAAAACAGCTGATGCGATTTTTGGGTATGGCTGGGTACTATTGCAAATTTTGTTCTAATTTTTCTGATATTGTTGAACCTCTGACAAACTTGTTGAGAAAGAAAAACAAGTTTCTTTGGACTGAAAAATATCAAGAGGCTTTTCAATAGATTAAAGGCCATACTTAAAAGTGCACCAGTTTTAACAGCTCCAGATTTCAGTCAACCATTCAAACTATCTGTGGATGCAAGTGATGTTGGGGTTGGAGCAGTTTTGATCCAAGATGACAAAAATGGTGTAGAACACCCAGTGTGTTATTTCTCTAAGAAATTAAATAAACACCAAAGAAACTACTCAGCAATCGAGAAGGAATGCTTGGCTTTAATGCTAGCATTACAGCATTTTGAAGTTTTTATCAGCTCGGCTCCTTCTCCAATTGTTGTATTTAGTGATCACAACCCCCTTACTTTCATCAGCAGAATGAAAAATAAAAATCAAAGGCTATTGAGATGGAGTTTATTTTTGCAAGAGTACAATCTTGACATCAGGCACATCAAAGGAAAAGACAATTTAATTGCAGATGCACTTTCCCGTGTATAGAAATATCCTTTTCATATACACTTTCATATAATACATAAGAGTTCTTGTGTAATTTTTTTTACCTCATGTATAGTTTTCATCTGGTAAAAAAGAAAGCTTTATTACATAAATCTTTCTTTTTTCTTTATGGGGGAAAGTGTTACGACCCTGTAGTTAAATTACATGTGTGTTAAAATTTGAATTCTTTATATTTCATTTTTATTTCATTTTTATATCATTAAATGTAATTATTATTATGATGATGATTATGTTCGCAGGGTCTGATATTTTGTTAGAAACATCGTGTTTATTTAGAACGTTAAAGTGACTTGCGTAAGCACAATATTTGCATGACGGTTTTGTCATATTAAGTAAACAGTCAGAAATAGCTATGTAAATGATTGGCTATGACCACAGTCATTTCTAATAATACTTGTTGACATTCTATACTATGTTGGCGACATTTCGAAATCGCACGATTTCTTCATGCTTGTACATGAAATGACGTATTAGTTTGCTTTAAAATACTCAGGTAGCAGCGAACTAGTCTAGAGTCATATTGGAGAGTCATATTTTAACATCTTAGAGAGTCGCACCGTAACATCATATAGAGTTTTCAGTACCTTAAGAAGGCATTCTTTTGTGCTGGAAAGAGTTGTTCGTTCGTACATATGAAGAATAACATTTGTTTTGTTACTGAGGATAGTTCCACTTTGTCTACCTTCTAAATAATAATTATTTTCCCTGGAGAACTACACAACTGGCTTTGGACAAAGACATTTGCTGAAATTATTTCTAAATTGGAACAGAATAATATAAATTGTGATTCACAGTGAAAATTCTGGACATTTGTGTTTAACCTTCGTCTGATGTCATCATCCGCCATCTTGGAACGGAATTGAGATTCAGACTTCAATTTAGAACTGTTTATTCACAGGACTTATGTTTTTCACAATTTTATGACAAATTTTTGGATCTTCTTCGTAAATCGTAAGTCTTGTTTCAAATTTTTACCTTTTCACCGTGTTTTCTAGGGAAATAAATTATTTTTGTTAAAATTTACAAAGCTTGTTGTAGTCAGTCTTTTCTTTACGTTACTTTAAACGAACCGATTCGTAACACCCTACAAGAATGCATATCTATGACAAGGAAGCTTTGGTTTGAGTGAAACTGATAATTAAGTCTTTTTTAAAACTCTACTGGTGATAGGCCTTTTGTCCATCATCAGGTCATTCACAAGTCTGTTAGTTCAAGTTTGTTATAGGTAATCTTCCTTACATTGAAACTACATGCACATTAATCCCAAGGTCAAGTTAGTCCTAAATGAAAATGGTACTGCACAGACATCCACTGTGGCCACCACAACAACCATTTTGAAAATTTTATTATTGCTACTCCTCCTTGGTCACATTAGCACGGGAATTTCACTAAAATGACTTCTTATAATGTCTGCTTAGTCCTAAATGAAAATGACACCAATCTGATGTCCAATACAGCCACCATTGTGGCCATCTTGAAAATCTTGTTAAAGTTCCTTCTCCTGAAAGGATGGTCATATCATCATATGGTTTTCACTGAAAGACTTATGATGTCTGGTGGGACCTAAATGATTATGGTATATTGATCTGACGTCCAAAATGGCTATCACAGCTTGAAAATCTTTATAAGGTTACTCCACTGTGAACGATTAATATGGGGTTTTCACAAAAAAAACTTCTTGTGATATTGCTACTCATATTGACATAGGGTTTCCAGCAGAAGACTCATAATTGATATCTAGTTGGTTCAAAATTAAATTGGTGCTGATCAACCTCTAATATGGATGACATCATGGCCATTTTGAAAATCAGAAATTATTATTAATGCTACTCATCTCGATTGGATGGTCATATTGACATGCGTATTTCACCAAAAGATTTATAACGATTTCTAGTTGTTCCTCAATAAAAATGGTACCAATCTTACATCCAATGTGATGCCAGTATGGCAAAATTTAAAGTCTTGTTACTGCTCAGAAATATCAGATATGGTTTCAACACTCAGCTGTTAAAAAAGAAGAAATGGTCTTGTCTTGAATTCATGGAAATTCATTTTGGCAAGTAGAGCATTGGTCTGTTTGAGGAACTCTTGCTTAAATTTTGGCCTCAGTCTTGCACAAGTTCACAAACAAACCATTACAGGATTTGACACACAGGTGTTAATTCAGTAGATTTAAAAGCACAAGGACAGGGTGTGACTGACTTCCAGCTAAGGTCAACCTGTCATGACCTGCATGGGATTTTTTGCTGACCTTGACCATTGCACCTGTTCTCCCACAGAAAGCATATGGTTACTATCATTAGACTGGTTACTGTCATTAGTCTGATTACTATCATTAGACTGGTTACAATCATTAGACTGGTTAATTGGCTGTTCCTTTGGTAGGAACAACCAGTTGTAATAGATACATATACAACCAATGATAACATTTTTAACATTAAAATTAAAAGAAATGTTAAGAGTACCAGCTTGAGTAGTAATTCAACTCAAGTAAGCCTGTAAAAATTTAAATTTGTCTAAAGTTTCCACATGTTTAAATTTGTCCTGTAGTTTCCACATGTTTAAAATTTTAGATTTGCCATTTAGATTCCACATGTTTAAATTTGTCCTGTAGTTTCCACATGTTTAAAATTTTAGATTTGCCATTTAGATTCCACATGTTTAAATTTGTCCTGTAGTTTCCACATGATTAAAATGTTAGATTTGTCCTGTTGTTTCTGCATGTTTAAATTTGTCATGTAGTTTCCATATGTTTTAAATTCAATAGGCATTCTTGGTGCATCAAACAAATGATACATGTATTTAGTTTTACTGTACTTTTTATTTTGATTTCCGTGTTAGAAGTTATGAAAATTAAATATGTTCTCAATGTTAAGCTGGACATAGTTTTTAAGAAGTGTGAAGAACTCTGAAATGCTTTGTGGGTAGTTGGAGGTATAATGTGGCATTTGACTGAAGGTAATGAACATGTTCTATTGTGTGAACTATTTGTGGCAAATTTTAAAAAATGTTAAACTTAAAGATAGACTTATGTTTCTGTTTTTTTTCCCTTGTTTTTCTTTCATTTTTTGCACAATAATAAAGTATTCTTACATTGTTTAAATGCAAATAATTTTGAGGGGAAGAACATTTTTTGTAAAATGTATGAGACTTGTTGATTCTACACTTGTTCACAAATTCCAAGCGACAGCACCCTGGTTTTGGAATTAAAGCACAACTGAAAGTTTGGCCATGTAGAAAGGCACCCCATTACATGTGTTTACTCAGTTTGTAAACACCATAGAGATTCTCACAGACAGAGAAAACTAAATTTACCTCTCACTATTTTGCAAGTTACTATTCATTATCAAGATCAATGAAGCCATTGATCTCAAAATATATTTTGGACCACACCATAGATTAATATACTATGAAGGAGTTGATCTTAAAATATATTATGGACTACACCATGGATTAATATGCCATGAAAAGGGTTAATATTGATATTAATCAAAGAAGATAACAATCCTCACTTAGCCTAGGTTGTTAGACTCACTTCAGCTGTCATCATTATAGGAGGAAAAGCCAAATCTGGCCCAGGGGGAAAGAAAAATAGGACATGAAATAGAAACATGGTGCACAGAATTGTGCATGGGGTTGCTGACAGTATTGTGAGCTTCACAAAGAATAATTAAAATTTAATAGTGAAAACAAAACTGGGTCAGTTCACATTTTAATGGTTGACAAAACTCAAATTTACGTAATCAGGAAGAATGTTGTTTATTTGCCTTGAGTAATTTTTTTATGTTATGCTCATTATGGCATCATAAACTCAATGATTTCAATACTTATGTGAAATTGGTGTTTTTGGTATATTTAATTTGTATTTGTTAGTTTTTTTTCCATGATTAATGTTATGTATAATTGTATTTTGGAGTTAAATTTGTCCAGAATCAAGTTCGTTGTGTACCTGACCAGTAACTTTTTTATTGCGTAAACAGATAATACATATGCAATATTTCTCTCTGAGTGTGGGTTAAATATTGGGATCATTATCAATGTAAACATGTTTATCTTAATCTGAGTCTAGGATATTGGTATTTCTCAGTGAAAAAAAAAAACCATGTTGTACCTGATGTTGTTATAATTTTAGAAGCAGATTTTATGCTGTTGACAACTTAGAATTTTCTAGAAATGAACTTTTGATACTCATCCTGGTTCAACTTTTGTGTCTTAGCTTTTTATATAATATTGTTTACTTGAGAAATTACTCATTCTTGCATTTAACAGCTGAGGCTGAATCAATCTTGTTGTTTTGTTCAGTATTTCATTTCTGGGCAATTATTTATTCAAATTATTATTCACTGGAAATACAAAGTGCTCATCTGTAATATTCTTGGACTGGAAGATTAATTTTGGAATTATAGTGACTTCAGACAAGAACATTTTTGGATTATATTATTATGATATATCAAAATTCTGTTAACACATCATCACACTTCAGGCCATGGGCACATTAAAATGTTTGAGACTACAGAAACATGAACACATTCATTATTGGAACCTATTTGGAATATCACTGGAATTCATTTGGAACTTTATACATTTGGACTTGTGATACAACTGTTTAGGACTATTTTGGAATTTAATTCACAATACTGTATGTTCTTTTTAAATTTTCACTTTGCTTTCTAGGAATGTAAATTATTTTTTGAATTTTATAAAACTTGTTGGTTTTCACTTTTTTCTATTGCTTAGTTTAAGACCATAGAGTCATAATAATCAGTTATGGAGATCTTTTAAATGCTGATTTTGTATAACATTCTGTTCTCTGATATAAAAGCTGATTTCCAGATATTTAGTATTGAATAGTTAGACTCAAAATTTCCAACTGCATTACCTCCTTGTGTAATTCTCGGTTTGCAGTTGTATGTAAATTCATACTAAAACTAGCTGATCAGCTGCCCCCCCCCCCATGAAGAAGTGTATTGATTGCACAGTCAGATAAAGTAATAATGATTGATTTTATGCAGTATGCATTCACAGATTGTAGAAGAAAAAAATAAAAAACAGAACAATTGATATCATTTTTCTTTAATATGTAGTCAGTAATATTTATATAAAGAACTTTTGAAGTTAGTCCTATAATGTTCTTATTTTTTTCCCCAAGCATACTGTAAACAATCAAATCATCACAAATGCATTTAGATGATGATTGATTTAGACAGATCATTTTGACAATTTTCATTAAACCTTTACCTTTTTAACATTTGCTGCTCATATTTCTCCATTGTAAATCTATTTGATTTATGATAGAGAAATATGGGCAGCAAATGTAAAGTTGAACATGCTGAAATTACATTATGTGATGAGATAAGGGATTATATTTAAAGGAGGTGGAGTTCCATGTGTACCAGTTTATTTTCAAAAAGTTATTGTCGATATTATTAACTTGAATTAGAGAACTGACGTTCTTGTTTTCCAGGTGACTTGTATTGTATAAAGTTAGAAAATACACAGATTTTGTTTCTGTACTTGAATGTACTGTATTTTTTAAAAATCTTTCCAACCTCTACAGCATGATATCCCAGTGCTAGACATCACTATAAACTGCCACACTGCAGACATTGTAGTGATATGACTGAAAAATTGTTAAAACTACATTAAAAATTCAACACACACACACACACACACACACACACACACACACACACACACACACACACACACACACACACACACACACACACACACACACACACACACACACACACACACACACACACACTCTCTCTTGTAAAACCTACAAAACAGGGACACGTGATTTTTACCATCAAAACAGGGACATTTTTATTTTAACAGATTATGAGCGATAAAGATCTATTTTACTGTGCATTTGACATATACATGTCATTTCAAATTGATTTGTGGTTGATTTCCAAGAAACACTGTATGAGAATCTTTACCATCAGAATGGGGACACACACATATACACAGTGTTAGAATTTATACAATCAAATAAGGGACATTCAATAAGTATGTATTTTGACTCTAAATAGAAATCAATTCAGTCTTAATACTGCACACCTGATGCACATAGTTCCCATCCAGATTAACAAACTAAATTAAAATTATCATGTTGAAATTTTTATATAATGTTTGTTGTATATTTAAGTAAAACTGTACATCCAGGAGTTTGAAGAAGTTGAATTGTCAGAGTTGTGTGAAAATACAGAGAATGCGTCCCTTTTTCTAGAATGAAATAATCAAAGATCTGCGTGCCAATCTTCAGTTAAAATAATTTTATTGGCAAGACTAAGGTTTAGAATTTAAAATTCCCACAAAATAACACACTTTTAACTTTGGTGTACAAAAATTTGCCACTTTAGTGCAATCCCCTTCATTAATAAGCCAATGCATGATAAGATCTCTTCAATATGAAACACACCAAAAATTTATTTTTTATGATGGCATGGTTTAGTTTTAGTGAGCTCAAGTCAGAGCTGCATAAGTGTCCCTGGAGCCAAATAGTCCCTATTAAAATTTAATTGTGTGGATTGATTGTGTGACTCCATGGGCAGTACAGTATTCATGATAGAGACTGGTAAATCGTACAATGGAAAGATTGAGAAGAGACTGTCCCATTATCTGGAGACACCTTTTATTCTTCCTATGATGGTAAATATGGTGTAGAGTTACAGGCGAAATGAGGCTTAAAATCATGATTTTACTGACTTAAGGTAGCATAGGAAAAATAGTTCCTGGTATTTGGGTTTGAGTTCTGATTTGTATTTTATGGTAATTAAGTACTGGCACTACGTTACGGAAATGTAATAAGGAGAAACAATGCAGTTGTGAGGTAGGCAGGCAATTGTGAAGTTGAGATGTAAATGTGTAGTCGTGATATTGGTGTTCATGCAGTAATTATAGGAAAATTATTATAGTTTGTTTCATTCATTCACTAAAGAGACCTCTTGCGTGTAACAGTATTAATGTTCTGCCTTTCGCTTAGTGAAATCAGTTGTGAATTTAAAATGTTGCGTATTTGTGGTCATTGATTGATTAGAGAAAAATTGTAAACTGTTATCATTGGGTCCTTAGAAATAGAGGAAAACAAGGGACTTACGGCCAGAAAGAAATGAAGCTAGCAAGAAGGAAGAATAACAGACAGAAGTAACGTAGTCAAGAGAGAGAGAGAGAGATATAAAAAGTTACTGACTAAACGAGGAAAGGATGAGAAATATTTGCTAATTTACCTCTGAGTCAAACAAAATTTATCTGATTGTTTTGTTTCACATTATTTATGCTTCAGCCAGCATGCACATTTATGATACATCAAGAAACACTAAATATGAGTATGAAAACTTGTATTTTCAGTGTTGTGACTGGTGCCATGTACAAGTACTTACAAAAGTTCTTTTTATTTCCTATTGGCTCAGGCTTAACTTGTCGGATTTAACTCTAATGCGGTTAATTGGAGGAAAGAAATGGTATTATGTTTTGGTTACTATGTAGACTGTTTGTTATGCTTCTAACCACATTTGAATGAACTAAAATCTATGTTGATATTTTCCAGTGTATTTCTTATCCAAATGTGCATGGCTCAGAGTTGCATGAAACCTTTTATTCAGTTTTTTTGAGTTTCCGATCAAATTTGGCGAAGTGTGTTATGAACGTTGGACTACCCATTAATAAACATGTATATCGATATTGCTGTCTGTGTTAAAATAGAAAATATACCATAAATATTTGTCTGTGTTCATATAAATGATTTAAATTCTGTTAGCTCTTCTTGATGCCATCTTCAGTGAGTAATTCGGAAGCAAAGTGCTCAAGCCGACTATTTGCAACAGTTTGAATTTTTACTGTGTAAATGGGGACACGGTTTTCCGACTGATACACACAAGGTATTGAGTTGAGTGGGATATGTGTATTGTTTTGTATAGCATGATGTAAAAAAATACCAGCAAAATGGGGACATGCTCAGATACGCTTATTTTAAGGTTTGTATCATTAAATAAGGCCTTGGCATTCCATTTAAGCTGACATTACAAAACAGGGGCATCCCCGTTTTGAGGTGTGTCCCCAGTCTGTTGGTGTGTATTCACACTTATGTCCCCATTTTGCACCTTACACACACACACACACACACACACACACACACACACACACACACACACACACACACACACACACACACACACACACACACACACACACACACACACACACACACACACACACACACACACACACACACACACACACACACACACACACACACACACACACACACACACACACACACACACACACACACCTTAATTCCCTATACAGAAACGTCCATAATTAACCTTTAAAGGATGAGATTAAGATGAGTCCATTAGATTATGCAGTTTATGCCATATTTTATTGTCCCCAGACTGATGTTGGCAAATTCTCTGTGTAGATACAGTCTGGGCAGGTCAAAACTAATTATAATTTCTCTTTACACTCATTTGTAGCTTTTAACACCTATAAAACTGTATGTAAATTTCCCTCATATGGGTTGATTAAAATGTTTGTTCTTTTCTCTTTAAAAAATGCCTGCAGTTTCAATATCTGTTGAACAGAGCCTTTGGCAGATGATCTGTTGTGAGGACACCATGTTCTGTATATTTTTTAAAGACAGGGTTAAACTTGTTATATAGGCCCATAACTTCCAAAAGGTTGAACAATGTTATTTTGAACCCTTCTATGTTGAGAATTTCTACTTTACATTTGAAGTGGGATGATATAAAGGTGGCATAAAAAATTTGTTAGTGGAACAAAGAAATAACACATCGTGATACAATGTTTCCTCACTATTTTGCCATCCATTATGATGCTTTCCCATAGCATAATATACCTGCAGATCAGGGTCCATGTTGTTTGTTCTCTTGATTACTCCTAACAAACTGCACAGACCGAGATCTGCCAGTGCATTTGCGATGGCAGATTTGGGTCTGTGCAATTTGCAGTCGGACTCATAAGCGAGTATATATGATATGTATACTGTCAGGACACAACCTTATTAGAATATACATCTGTACAATGTATCCTCAAGTAAAAACATGTATTCTTCACCTTAACATTATTATAAAGAGGGAGTAATGAATTGCCTAACAAATTGTTACTATATGGTCGCATCAATTCAGAAATCATTATTAGCTTGGTTGGTAGAGACAACAGGGGACTTCCTCAAATGAAGGAAGCTCTGGATTACATAAATCTGAGATTAACTGCCAATTATCAGAATAAATGCAATAAACATCTGCAACCATTGATGTTAAAAGCTTGTAATGATGTTAAAAGCTTGTAATGAAATACTTAAATGACCTTTTCACTGGGTCAGAAAGACCACAATGTTTTTTAAGTAAATTATGTCATTCAGGAAATGTGCACATTCAGAATAACCTATTTTAACTGAGAAAGTGTAACCAAGGCTTCTTACAATGCATAGAAATAGATGATTTACCTAAATTAATTATTTTCAGAAGATAAAATAATGACCTGACAAAACAAAGCATATCAACCTCATGGGAAAATATTTATACATACTTAAGCAGTTTCAATTTGTGTGTATAAAATTGTGGTTTATTTAGATAATACATGTTGTTGGGTACCAAATTTCGTGAATTTCTTGAATTTGTTTGATAAATTTCATGAGTTTGCATGATATTAACATTACGTAGGCACTTTTTTGAGCAAAATGGCTTAATGCATTCTGCAGTAATTAGGTTGATTAGATAAGTTCTTGTTGTTAATACTTAGCATAAATGTAGTGATCTAAATCAAAGACGATGATCATATCCTTTTGAATGTAGTAGGAAATAGAAGAGTTTAATTCCAATGCCTTAGTTAAGACTGTAATTAGTTTTTCCAGTGATCCTAAAGACTGTTGTCAAAACATAAAGCTCTCAGTACTTGGGGATTCAGCTTTAAAGCAAAGCCAGTGATTGTATACAATTCTTTCTTGCAACAAAGCTTCCATCTATTGCATAAATAAAAAAAACAGTTGTCAAAATTGAGTTCACTCTTTCCGCTGTCACACTGCCACTGACAAAAATGGGAAACGAGAAGTAAAATTTCCTACCACTAAGGGCCTGCCTGATCATAAGGAATCCTTTGTTTGTCAACCAGATTTTATGCCATGTGAACTCTGTAAATTTCTGACTACATCTTCGTCAGTGTTATTAGAATACTGTAGTACTCTTTGACAAGTTTTCAGAGTACATGGCAACTATCCCTTTTAAAGAAAAATTATACCACTGTTTGTGCCAGTCATGTGCAACTTGAGGCTTATATGTCATGGCACAAGTTATCACTCTTTTAAGTGAATGGGAGGAAAGTGAAGATGGATTCTCAGATAATGGTCTCGATCAACCTAAATACATTTATCATTAAACAAGTGCAAGCAAAGTGGGTTATCTCCACACATAACAGATTGTCACCTCAGATGGACATGAGTAAAATGTTTGTTTTTTTCAAGTAAGTGGAGCTGTTTATGTTAGTTATGTGCATGAAATGTGATTTAAGTAATAACAGTTTGTTCTTGTGTTCCATTTGTTCAATAAAATAGTGAACTGTACATGATCAACAAAATAAAAAATGCAGCAAAAATATTTCTGTCAATTTATGAATCGCCTAACATTTAATCATTCACGAGGATATATATATATGTGTGTGTGTGTATATATATATATATATATATATATATATATATATATATATACACACACACACACACACCTTTGTATTGGTATGGAAGAGAGTCTAGTGAGGATAATTCAGTGCTTCATTCTCTGAACATTATGTTTGATATTTTCATGTTTAAATAGTGAAAAACTTTATTCAAGATTATGTGTGCTTAAAACAGATGCATATAAGCGATATTTTATTTCTTGAATATATAACGTTTCTCCAAGGTTCCTAATTTCGTTGGATTGTGTACAGTTTTAAAAAAAAGTATCAAGTGATATAAACAGATGTAATAAGTGCTTTACGAGGTAAAGAAGGACAGTGATAGCAAATTTTCCATTTATTACTTTTGCATCAGATAACATTTGTAGAAGTGTTAAAGTTTGTGAAATTTTGCATGCAGATTAAATTGTAGTTAATCCATTTCCATTACTTCTCATCTTTCATAAACATATTGTTATATATATTTCTCAGCATGATAAATACTAATATATAGTTATTTACATTAGTCCCAGATGTGCCTGGTCATTATAATTAGCAAATATAAATTTATATGAGTAAGTGATTGTGTCCCTATAGTCTTTGAGAACCCATCATAGCTACTAATACAGCACATAGTGGAGAGATTTCCTGACAGATCCTAGCTTCTCATTTATAGATGATGTCATCAGTTTAATCAACAGTATTTCTGTGATTGTAGTCTTTGTAATAAATTATGGACAATCTCTGAGTTTTTTTCACCAACGTCAAAGTCTGTATCTTCAGAATTATTGACATTTGTATAAGGCGAGTATTAAAGTGGAAATCGATTGTTCTTTCTTATGATTATATGGTTCGTATCTGTTGATTTCAGTTATTGTCCATGTGAATGCTATTACGCATATGGATTGTATGATGATCTGTTATCGAGATATTCTTGTAACAATTATTTATTCTCTATGAATACCACTCCCATTATTTCTAAGGATGGTTTTGTTTTTTTTTTAAAATAATCATGTATGCCAAAAGCACTTTGAGACAGCAGTGACAAAATCTGTGCCTGAACATTAATCTTAAACCAACCTAGGTCAGGTAGGAAATCACCCAGTTATTTGTATTGTAAGGTACAGTAGTAGTCCAATAGAGAAATTATTTGCTCACATTTTGGAATCTAATCTGTCCATGAAAAAATGTTTAACCTTAAAGTATATAGTCTGAAACTTGTTCTGTATATTGGCTTCTAATAGTCCATTGGATGTTTGTTGGAACAAGTTCGGGTAGGTACCATATATACTTGCATATAAGTTGAGTCAAACTGCAAAGAACGAAGATTCTTGTATCAGCAATAGCATAATATGCCTGCGGATCAGGGTCTGTGTTGTTTGTCCTACCATTTGCTCCTAACAATCTGCACAGACCCAGATCTGATGGCAAATTATACAACATCAAATTTGGGTCTGTACAGATTGCAGTTGGAATTGTCTTATAAGCAAGTATAGATGATAATATAAGTAATCTTTGGGTAACCTATTCTGGGATTTTGCCCAACAACCAAGAACACATTCTCATGTTCTCGCCTGTTCCTGAGTGTGCTTGCCCTAACAACAAATTGATCTTGGAACAAAACAATGCAAATCAGTGCTCAGCCCTGTTTCATCGTCTTTGTTCTCATCTGCCTCTGCTTCAGAGGTGATGCAAATTATCAACCGAAAAATGAGGTTATTGTTGGTTCTTGAACAAGGTACTTGACATTGGAGTGAGAATAAGTACAAGTGTAGTGTTCTCATATCTCACCCAAGCACACCCATAATGATCTTATTTGCTTAAATGATTTTAATGTCCAATCAGGGGAGCCAAGGTGGCTAAGCATTTATTTAGCATGTGTCACTTTCACTTTTTGGGTACTATGATCTAGAAAGAATGATTGATAAATCAAAGCTCTGCTGTTACTATGAGAAATACTTCTGAGTATTTGTTCCAGCTCTAGTGAGCTGTAATATAATTTTCTGTCATTCCAAATCAGACTTCATTGATATGGTTTCTCTTGTCATAATGCCCAGCAAGCTGATATCTGTAGAAACAATAAAATGTATCCAGTTTTTTTTTTAACATACTCTTAAGTACACTGGCCATATAACAGTAAAGTTACCTCCAAAACAGATACAAAATCTAAAAGGAAATATTGATCATGTGAAGTATGTCATGGTAACCTGTGTTTGATTGTACGTGTTTGCAAATCAGTCACTTCTGAAAAATGGACTTAAATGTCAACAGCAAGAATGCCAATTCAATATATGAATGTAAATCAAAAAAAGAAATACAATTTTCATTTCACTCCACTGTGTACAGTGGTGACTAAGAAATGGATCCTTCCATAGGGTGATAACACAATTAACAAAAAATAGTTTACGATGACTGGATTTATGGTGAAAATCTTCCCTTTAGTTCATAAAAAGGAGGGAGGGGAGATCTGAATATATGAGGAGTTTAATGAAGAAATAATGGTAGGGCTTGAAATTCCCTGTTTTTGTGTACTGTGTTTGGTTGATTTAAATAGCACTAATGGTAATTTTATGGCTTAGAATTGATTATAATGACTCATGTAGAATGCAGATATCACATTTCAATGATTATCAAAGAGATAACAAATCAATAGCAACAAAACAAATAGAATGCAGATATCACATTTCAATGATTATCAAAGAGATAACAAATCAATAGCAACAAAACAAATAAAATTGTCACTTACTCATCAAATCTTCTTTATGCAGGTGAGAGAAACAATGTTATCATGACATTCAAATAGATGTAGCTACTTTGTTAATGTAAAATGCCTCGAACTACTTACAATTGGCCATTTAATTTCTGTGATTTAGCTAGACAATAATAGCAAAAAGAACTTTATCATGACTTTTTAATGAAAAGGGTGCTAAAAATGGTTGTAGCCTAAAATGAAGTCATAATCACCCAAAATATTAAAAAAAAAAATGTTAAAAGTACATCCAAGATAACTAATTACCTGTGTTGGGATACTTTTAACATTCCATGCATATGGGAAAATTTTCTCTGACAAATGGACCTTGTCACTCGATCATGAATCATTATTCAACTTAGATCTTACTAGAAAGCATTCTGACCAATCTAAAGGATTCATTTTATATATTTGAGTAAGATCTATTACTGTATGTACTCACTTATGACTCCAGCTGAAGACTGATCTGCTGTTACATAATGATCCCATGATCAGAATCATACCAATGCCTAATAATGTGTGTGTGTGTGTGTGTGTGTGTGTGTGTGTTTTGGATTTTTAATGTAGTTTTAACATTTTTTCAGTCATGTCTCTAAAATGTCTGCTGTGTGGCAATATATAATGATATCTAGCATTGGGGCATCATGCCACAGACATGTAGCATGATGTCCCACCGAGTCACATTATCCTGACACCAGGGCAACCAGTCCTAACACTAACCTCTTAATGCAGAGCACCAAGTGAGACAGCTGTTAGTGCCATTTTTATAAGTCTTTGGTATGACTTGGCTGGGGTTCGAACCCACAACCTCCTGCATCAGAAGCAGACACTCTAACCACTAGGCCACCGGAACGGTCCAGCCTTTAGTAACATTTATTACTCAATATACTCACTTACAGGTTGAGTCCAGCTGCAGGCTGATCTGCTGTTGCATAGTGACCCCATGACCAAAATCGTACCAGTATAATAACAAAATGGGTTCAAAGAAACCAATGTGAAACTCAGCATTACATCTTTATTTCCTCTTCAAAACACTTATTTAAGAAATTTTGATCATTTGTACTATACCCCTTGTATGTATATAACGTTGTTCTTTATATAGCATGATCTGATGTGTTTTATAGTTCTCATTATAATGAAGTTTGGTAGTTATGAACCCCAGTTACTGCATTATAACAATGTAGAGTTGTAAAGGGAGATACAAGAAAGCAGACAATGATTTGGTCAGATCATTATCAGAATCAACAGTTTCCCAGGAAATTCCCCATTTCCATTAACTAGCCATGTTTAGAAACTCGTACAAGTAAGGAATCACCCATTTCCATTAACTAGCCATGTTTAGAAACTCGTACATGTAAGGAATCCCCCATTTCCATTAACTAGCCATGTTTAGAAACTTGTACAAGTCAGGAAATCCCCAATTTCCATTATCTAGCTATGTGTAGAAACTCGTGCAAGTAAGGAAATCCCCCATTCCCATTAACACCTCTATATTTTGTCATTCCAATAATCAGGTTGTGCGAAATGTTTACTAGAATGGTTTTTAAAATATTTTCTCTACTATTACAGGTTTATTTAATTTTTAGGACTTAGAATTTAGACTTGGACAAAAAAGTAAACAAAAGTAGATAATCATTAACATCTTTACAGGAACAGAGAAATAACAGGATCTATTTTCTGCCATAAATTACACAGTGTAAGTTGAATTCTGTTAAAAAAAAATCACTTCATTATTTACTCCCATGTTGCATACACTAGGGCTGGGATAAATTAAATGAGAGTGAAGAAACCTTTCAACATAAATATTGAACTAACTGCTCATTATCAGTGTAAAATAAATGATTTGGCAAAAGCTTCGCCAATTAGGGGGTCTGACTCTTTGATGGAAACCTCTTAAAATATAGCAGAAAAAAAGAAAATGTATGTATCTTTTAACAAGAGGGGGCAGGAAAGAAATCCAGAATAATAATAGTTCACTTTTATTTGCATCATAAATAGCAAGGGTATCTTTTAAATTGGTATGCCATAATTTTCATTACCAAATTGCCTGTCATTTCTCCAACTGCAATTATCCATTAGGGTGTAAATCTAATGTTTATTCTCTGTACAGGTTTAGAGGAATAAGGTAGGCCCTATTCTGTCAGTAGATTATGTAATGATAGATCGGGGTCTACACTGATAGCAGATTGGTGTACATTAAACTTTGGTAAATATATTACATAGCATATACGCTTGTGCCCAAGTCTGATCCAGATGCAAACAACATACACCCTGATCTACTATTACATAGTGTGCTGGCAGATCAGGGTCTTTGTTGTTCTACTGATTAGAGGGAGTCTGCTGCCTCAGTGTGTCCATGGGAAAGGCACTAAACTCCCATATCCTTGACTTGATATAATGATATAGCAAATACATGTAATGGCTGTAATGTGTTTAAAAATGCTATTAAAACCAACAGAGTCAGAGAAATTAGAAGTCAGTTTTAACAAACTGCATTGACCCAGAACTATGTGTGAATTATGCAATGGCATATTGAGGTCTGTGCTATTTGTGGTTGTACCACACTTGATGCAAATATATAAAGTATGTTATTGTCCTTGCAATTTGCACAGAAGTATTTTTTTAGTGTGAAATATGGAATGTCAATAGCTTCTGTTTCCACCAGTAGCCTGTCAGAATGCAAGCAAGATACACTGAGTCTCGTCCATATGGACACTCAAAGGAATGGACATTTTTTCCTTAGTGGATAGGTTCCTTTATATAGAGCAGTGGTTGTTAACCCTTTTGGGTGGCAACCCAGATTATGTTTTTGTGGTGCTACCCTTGCCATCTATCAGACGCTTAAAAATGAGTTGGATAGGAAAATTTCCAAATTATTTAGGCTGATCTTGGCAACCCATGCAAAACAGTATGGCGAACCAGTTTTGGGTCATGACCCATGAGTTAAGAACGACAGATATGGAGGTTGAATATTGAAGTGAAACGAAGGAGTTTTTGTTCATATTGTCTGTGAGCATGTATCCTGTATGTGTAGCTGTCACCTGTGGCAGGTGTCATTGTACTTAGGTATAGATTGACCAAAAACTCAAAAGTCTTAAGAAGAAATCAAAATAATAACCACTTTTCCCATTTTTGTTTTTTGATGTCCACACTACAATAGCAGAAGGGACATATTGTTCACTGCCCTCTGTCCACACATCAAACTGTAAATCAGCTTTACTGTACTTTTATTTCAGATTTGTTTTACGGAGCATTAGCACTGAAACTAAACAATTTTGAGCCATGAAATTTCAGACACTTTATTAAGGTCATGTATTAGATTAGATTTTCAGGCCATTAATTCAGTCATTCAGTTTTAACACGTTGTGAAACTTTTCTTGTTAGCATAAAGTGCTCACGGTAGACTTATTAAATTTGGTAGACATATTTGTGTTCATATGTTGATTACCTCATTAGATTTTCAGGCCATTACAGTAAGGTTTATGGTGTTGACACGTTTTAAAACTTTTTTGCCTCACATTGCAGTAGTTTTTCAGGGTTTTTTTAAACACATTTTTTAACATTTTTGATAAAGACCTGTTTGGCACGATAAAATAAAAACCACTTCAGATAGAATAATAATAATGTGTGTGTGTGTGTGTGTGTGTGTGTGTGTGTGTGTGCACATGTAAAGGATATTAAAAGATTTTCAATCTATTATAGCAGTTTTTAACATTTTTTTCAACTTTCAATATTTTTGAATTTTTTTTCTGGTACATTTTTTAGTCTAGTGGAGGCAATGTGTTGACACTACAAACACTAATTTAGCTTTTTTCCTCCCCATTTTGTTCTGACAAAGCAGCCTTGACAATATAATGCCCTTCTTGCAATTTTTTAAAAAATAATTACCATATTGATTGTTTGTGTCAGTGACACTTACGTTTGAATTTTTTAAGGATTTCAGTTTTCTCTGCCTCTCACAGACTTGGAGTCACTAATTTCTAACACAGTTCCTCCATTAATTGAGCCCATGATTAAGCACACAGGTACGTGACTTTTTTGCCATATAGCTTAATCAAAGATGCCATCAAGGAAGTTCCACTTACATCTGATGAATTGTGGCTTTAGCAACTGATGTTTAACATCCGAGTTGCATCATTTATCAGCCGCATGTTTTTCCAAAAACTGCAAATTGTCACATCCTTTAAGTGATCAATAGATTGATATTGATAATGGAGAAAGAATTGCTTATTGGCACAGATACTGTCCGCTTTGATGGACAACTGTTATGTGGAATTTCAGTTAACTCAGGTAATTGGTAGATCTGGGTCAGGGTTTAAAAGTAAATGTATACAGTACTCCCTCTTTATAACAATATCCATGGGAGCCTGTGTATACTGCCTTATAGTGTGACTACCTCAAAATAAAGTACATGATACAGTGATCCCTCATTATAACACTATCCATGTGACCCATGGAGTATACTACCTTATAGTGTGACTGCCTTACAGTGAAGTACATGATACAACATTCCTTCATTATAAAACCGTCCATGGGAGCCCGAGTATACTGCTGTACAGTATGTCTACCTTTAAATAAAGTTCACGATAAAATGCTCCCTCATTATAACACTATCCATACAGTGCTGATTGTAATGCTGTCCATGTGAGCCAGAGTATTCCACCTTTTAGTAAGACCAACTTATAATAAAACTTTGCAGTTTGCAGTTGGACTCAACTTATAGGTGAGTACATATGTTAATACTTCTTCAAAACTGTTGAATAGAATCTGACCAAAATTGACAGAAGGCATCCACACAAACAAAAAAAAAAACCCAAATATTTTTGGCAGCTAATATGGCACCCAAAATGAAAACAGTAACAGAAACACAGTTAAATAACCTCTTTTCAAAGAATGCTTAGCTGAATTTGACTAAATTTTTACATCTGTATATATGATGCCATTCCATAGGTAAGTAGAAAAAACACAAAACATTTAAATAACTTTTTAAAATTAACAACAACTGATTTCGACTAACTTTGACACAAAGCATCCTAGTACAGGGGCCTTTGATATCGAATAAATTACGATAATGTGCAATCAGATATGGATATAGATAGAAAAACTAAAGAAATCTTGAAACAATTTTTTTTGTAATGTATGCATTCAACATCATTGAAAGAAATTAAAATCGAAAGCATCCTACTGATGCAGATTTCTTGGCTGTTGTTTGCAACTGGTGATGGGGCAGATACCAGCCAGATGCTCAATCTCCTTTAGGTCTCTTGTTATGTTTTTCAGTAGATTAGATCTATTTAAAGGATAAGATCATCAGGTTGATAAATTTAATTATGTTCAAAATTCATGCCTTTTGATAATCTTTCAGGAAAAGACCAAGTTAGCTTATGATATGGTCCTTTGTCAGCCATGTGCCATTGTCTGTCAAGAACTGCTTACTACCACATTATTTTTGTGACCTGATTTCATTAAAGCTTGGAATAATGGTTTATATCATCAAAATCTAGGATGTGTTTGATAATGAACGAAGGTGGTGCTCTACAGTTTCGTATTTTATATAGGGTTCGAATTTAAAGAAAAAGAAATTCCCTGGGTTTCTTCACTGGTTAGTTTGGCTATTTAAGAAAGGCCTTGTATACCTTAGGTATTGTTCAAAGAATCTTTAATTCCCTTTAGTTTGGTGTATGACTGATGGGTGTAATATGGGTTATAGAGTATACAGCTTGGCCTTACTCCTTTCAAAAAATTGCTGACTCTGCTTGGTCATTATCAGTTCCTTGACTTCAGAGAGAAGTTGTAAAAAAAGAGCCAATAAAATTTTTTCATTTATATATTTGGTAATTCATTCATTGCACTTTCTGAAGCTGGCATTATCTAGGCTGGCAAAGTTCATTTTCCCTATTTTAATAACTGCTGAAGTGTCCCTTAGACTACTAATTCAGGCAAATTTTTTGAACATGCATACTAATGAGGTGATCTTAAATTTGATTGTCTGAGAATTTTGCCACTCTGGAGGACATATTTCTGATCGGATTTTGATCAGACTTGGAATGAATGCTTATATCGTCAAGATTAGTGAGATGTTTTGCATCGGATTGGCAGAGCTTACTGCATCATAGGAAGCCATTTTTTGATCCGATTTTGACCAAAATTAATATAAGCTTATATCATCAAGAGCTTGGATAATTTCAGTGATGAGCAATTATTCATACATATTAATGAAGTGATCTTGCATTTGATTGGCTGTTCTTATTACCACTATGAAAGCCATGTCTTTGATCTGACTTTGGTGTACATTATCAAGATATATAGTATTTTTCTTATGAAGAAGATTTATACATATTAATGATGTTATGTATATTTAATTGTGCTTAACTTTTGTCATTGATTGTTAGCTGTACTCTAGATAATGTAAACAGAATGTTTACATAACTAACATTGGTTCATGATTGTAGGTTATGCATAAAATGCTTACATAGCATATGAGTTTGGAACATTCTAGGTCCATTCTTTGTTTACAATTAGATTGGAATATTTTTTTGCAATGATTCACAGCTAGGTCAAGTGAAAATGTTTATAAATAGGGATTTGATTAGCCAATTATCCATTCCTGTTTTAGATCAGTCTGTGAGATACAATTTGAGAGGAATTATGTATTTAAAATATTCATTGGAATTACTAAAGTACTGATTCACGTTTGGATTTATACACAGTGCTTTGTTTTATTGTAAACTTATTCAAAGACATTCAAGATTGTATCATGGTGTTATTTTAGGACTTTTTGGGATTTAATTCACAATGTTGCAAGTGTTTCTTGAAGTTTCACTATGTATTGTAGAGAAATAAATTGCATGGTGATTTTACTTAAATTGTTAGTTTCACTTTCTTTCTGTTACATAGTTTAGGACCTAGAGTTGTAACAAGTAGGTGATCTTTACTATGATTGGCACAGTTTGTTACTGTTTCAAAGACTGTATTTATGACTCAGGTTTATCCAGACTTGTATAATAGGCTAATATTGGATGATTTTTATTACAAATAAAACCTAAGCTTATGAGGTGGTCTCGTATCTGATATGGAGATTATTTTATCATTCTATAGACTTATTTTGGTTTATATAGGATTTTGATCAAACTTGGCAAACAGGCTTAAGTTATCAAGATCTTAGATGAGTATGATTTTTAGTGAAATGCATGCATGTTATTTGATGTGATCTTGCTTCAGATTGGTTGATATTGTCAGCAATCGATTAGCTTTATTCTAATCAGACTTGGATCAAACTTGTTGAATAGTCTTATATTATCAGACCACTCCAGTGGCCTAAGTGGTTTGAGCGTCTGCTTCGGATGAGGGAGGTTGCAGTTTTTAACCATGACCGAGCCATACCAAAGACTTCAAAAAATGGTATTTCAACTGCCTTGCTTGGTGCTCAGCATTAGAAGGTTAGTGTTAGGACTTGTCAGCCTGGTGTCAGGATAATGTGACTGGGTAGGACATGATGCTACATGTTTGCAGCATGATGGCACAGTGCTAGACATCACTATAAACTGCCATACTGCAGACATCACAGCGATATGATTGGAAAATTGTTAAAGCTATTTAAAAAATCCAGAACACACATACATTTATATTATCAAGTTGTTGGATGAGTTTTAATCCAGGTGTATTAATAAGCTAATCCTGTATCAGATTGGCTGAACTTAATACCACTGTTGGGATCCAATTACAGTCAGAGCTTAATCCACCATTAGCTTATATTATCATTGCCCTAGACAGGTTCAGTAATTAATAAGTGAGATAAACACACATTAATGAGATGACTTGCATCTGATTGACTAAGATCGTTACATGTTGAGATTTAGAGACCCCCTTTTTCATCCAGTTTCTGTAAAACAAAGTAAATGGGTTTATATTGACATCCAAAATGACTTAGATTATGGGACTGTTCATTTTAATTATGACTTAGATTATAGGACTATTCATATTAATTATGACTTAGATTATAGGACTATTCATATTAATTATGACTTAGATTATAGGACTATTCATATTAATTATGACAGATTATGGGACTGTTCATATTAATTATGACTTAGATTATGGGACTGTTCATATTAATTATGACTTAGATTATAGGACTATTCATATTAATTATGACTTAGGTTATAGGACTATTCATATTAATTATGACTTAGGTTATGGGACTGTTCATTTTAATTATGACTTAAATTATGGGACTGTTCATATTAATTACATTCATATTAATTATGACATAGATTATGGGACTGTTCATATTAATTATGACATAGATTATTGGACTGTTCATATTAATTATGATTTAGATTATGGGACTGTTCATATTAATTATGACTTAGATTATAGGACTATTCATATTAATTATGACTTAGATTATAGGACTATTCATATTAATTATGACTTAGGTTATGGGACTGTTCATTTTAATTATGACTTAGATTATGGGACTGTTCATATTAATTACATTAATATTAATTATGACGTAGATTATGGGACTGTTCATATTAATTATGACTTAGATTATTGGACTGTTCACATTAATTATGATGTAGATTATGGGACTGTTCATATTAATTACATTCATATTAATTATGACCTAGATTATTGGACTGTTCACATTAATTATGACGTAGATTATGGGACTGTTTATATTAATTACAACATGGATTATGGGACTGTTCATATTAATTATGACTTAGATTATAGGACTGTTCATATTAATTATGACTTAGCTTATGGGACTGTTCGCTATTAATTATGACATTATCTTTGGAACAAGATTTTATCAGGCTATAATAAAAACCATAAAATCAACATGATATAATGTTTGGGAAGTAGTTTACATGGGTTGTATTCTTAAAGTACTACATTTCAGTGCACAACTGTTCATCCTCCACTAGCTATACTGGCCACCATGTATACCGGTAGCCTCTCATGCACAGAAAAATGGCATTAAACCCCAAACAACTTTTAAGTCAGGTGTGCATTTTTGTCAAGCCCACATGGGACTCATGTTTTTTGTTTTCGTTTTTTTCTTTCTTCTTCTCATTTTTAATTGTTCCATGACAAGCTTGCAATTTGGAATTAAAAACTAAAGTCTATCTTTTCACTTTATAGAGCTTCAAAGATAAATCTGATTTGGGCCTCAGGGTATATAGCTGTAGATTACCAATTATTAAGAGTTGTTTGTTACATCTAGATATGTGCATTATGTATCAAGCTGCGCGTATAGAAATGTGTAAAATTTTGTTGTTTTTTTTATTTAGGGATTGTGCTTTATTGGTATCCATATACAGTATTGAAACATGACAAATTTTATGTCAAGCCATTTCCATATTGACTCCATGAATGACTTTTTGTCCTGATAGCTTTCATACTGTTGATGTCAATCATTTCTAAATATGGCATTATTTGGATTTGTCCTTAAGTGCATCAAGGTGTGTAGAGTTGACTTGATAACAGCAGATTGCAGATTTATTGTTTCCAATTTTAGTTGATAATGGTTTATTAAAAGTACAGCCTTTATCAGAATTTAAATAAATACAAACTTTGACATAGATTTCATTTATTTGATAAACTTGTAACTCATCAGACTTTTTCAAGCTCATGGATGCTGGTCTCGTTGACATTGCTGACATTGTTGATAAAGGCTGTCAGATAATGGAGTTTTGGACAGAACATTTACAGTGACACTCAGAATTGATTAATAACTATAACAATGATGATTTGATTGATCCAGACATCCTCATGATGTCAAGACAATCAGCAGTGGTATAGTTGGTATTAATGTTATAGCTGTGTACCTCTGTCCGTTAACATTGCTTGTCAGGCCCATAACTTTGCAGTAGTTGGAGAGATTTTCATGAAAGTTTGTCCAATTATTGAGTATGACTAGATGGTGTATTGCATATGATAGCCACTCCCCATGCGACATGGTCATTGCAAGGAAAAATTAATTTTGTGACTGTTATCATTTTCTAGACTATAACTTTGATAACAATTCCTATTTAATAGGAACTTACCCATTTATATATCATTTATATATCATGACTAGATGGAGTGTCTTGTACCATAACCATGTCCCCTGCTTCAAGGTCAAGGTCAGGGAAATGTAATTCTGTGACATGTAGCCTTGACCAGAGATTAACATTTGAACCACTGAAGATATTTTAATTAAACTTTGCATAAATATATATTATGACTATACAATATGTTGTATACTACAGCCATTCCATCTGTCTCAAGGGTAAGGTCACAGAATGGGAACATGTAATTCTGTGTCAACTTTGTATCACCGTCCACAGTATAACTTCTGAACTACTTAAGATATTTTAATGATGTTACATATCATGGTCAAGGTCAAGGCCAGCCATGTATATATCATGATTAGACACTGTGTCATGTACCATAGCCACACACCCTGCCTCAAGAGTAAGGTCATGGCAAGAAAAAATTTAAATTCTATTATTTCTATCATCGTCCAGAGTATAACTTTGAACCACTGCAAACATTGCAGTGCAACTAAGGTCAATTGAGTATCATAACTAGATTGCATGTCACAAACCATAGCCATGCCCCCCAGCCCAGGTCAGTTAAACTTGACCAATTATATATTGTGACCTGACAGTGTTTTATGTACCATAGCCATGATTCTCAAGGTCAAGGTTACAACAGAGGATATTGTGAGTTGGTCACCTGTTTCCTGATCCAGCTTGCCTCTTTCTAATGCCATTGGATAAACACGGTATAACATAATAGTCAGCTGAGTTAACAACATAAAATAAAGTATTCATTATTATTATTATTGTTTATTATTATTATTGTTATTATTATTATTATTATTATTATTTTGTAGAACTCTAGTTTATTTCTTTTGTCAGTAACTTGAGTTCTAGTAAACATTTGATTGCCAAAACTTGCAGATATGTTGCCATTGATAATTAGGGGCATTAAATTTTGCCTGTTTTCAGTATCAGAGATAAGCCTGGAATTTTCCTATATACTATAAACAAAATCATTTTCTCCACACCTTAGAATTCTGAATACGTGACTGGAGCATTTAAGGCTTTTTCTCTGTTCCTAAAATTACAACCAATCCATGTGTAGATTGGTCATGAGTTGAATATATGGCCTCATGCTCCTGGGATGCGACAGTGTGGTCATTTTATTCCCTTTTCTCAACTGCATCAATATCAGTGCAGTCTGATAAAGAAAAAAATCAAAGAATTGTATGATAACTGTAGTTCAACTAAATATGTGATCATTAAATAGCAAAAGTAGGTTGCACCTGTCATGAGACAAATAAGCCTGATTTAATGATTACTCACACACTTTTCCGAAATTTCATGAAACATTTTTTCAGAAATATTGTTTCCATTTAATTTTCATTTTACAAGTAAATGGTTTGATTAAACAAAATGTTATGTTAATGAATTAAATTCTACAGTTCAAGATCCAACTCTCAGCAGAAAGGATGATGGTTGCAATCTTACCATTGGGTCAACTCAGGTAGGCAACCATGGTGTTGTCCTTGTGCAATGCACTTCACTCCAATTGCTTCGGCACACAGTATCAGCTTATGTGTCCTTCTTGGTCATTACGCTGTATTTTGGACCTATGATCACAGCAGTAACTTTATATTGTAATTAATTCAAATGATAGGAGTACCTAGATTACATCATTGTAATTACAAATAGGTATAAACAGTTAATCAACTGCCACTGGAACAAGCAGTTTATTTATTTTTTCATTTTAAAACTGCACCAAAAATTGACCAAGTCCAATAGTTCAAGATTGTGTTATGAATTATAACCTGAAACATTGTAAAGTTAAGTTACTCATCCAACATCAGCGACCACTGTGGTTTAAATAGATGGACACTATTGTGTGAGGACACCTGTGCATATGCTCTCATGTACATTTACAGTGGTTGTGTCAATTTTGAAATGTTTTTTGACTTGGACATTTTCTGATGAAGTTTAGAAACTAACAAAAATTGTTTTAGTGGCAGTTGATTAAACATTTGAACCCATTTGTAATCAAAATGCTGTAATCTAGGTATTCCTTTCAGTTAAGATTAATTGCAATATACAGTTTCTGCTGTTCTCATTTGAAGACCTATTCTTTAATTCTCACTATAAAACAAGCAATTAATGTTTTTTGTTTTTTTTAGTTTTCAAAATGTCACCTGTAAATTGACAGTCCACATTATTCACATACCACCATAATCGTGTACAGTACATGTAGTTGTTAGGTTGATGCTACTCTTCCTGATTTCTATGAACATTTTGGTGTGAAGGCAGTGGAGATCAGAACTTATCATAGCCATTTCCGTCAGTTCGTGAAATAACTTCAGAAGTAGTTGTTGGAATACACATCAGTTTGACGTGTCTGGTGATTCACCTCCAATGGAGTGCACCTTATATGTTATGACAGCAAAGGCCAACAATGATCCAATTGTGATTTTTTTTTCTCCTTCCATGGCTATATTGTTTGATGTGAAGAAAAGTAGTTTAGACTATAGTTCTCAATGGTGATGAGTTAAAATCCAAGGTCAACTTCAGGATAAAGGCAGAGGATGTTCTGATTGAAAAGAGTGTGTGTGCTTTCCTGTACATTTACAGAGGTTGTTCTGATTGAAGAAAGTGGGTGTGCTTTCCTGTACATTTACAGAGGATGTTCTGATTGAAGAGAGTGGGTGTGCTTTCCTGTACATTTACAGAGGATGTTCTGATTGAAGAGAGTGGGTGTGCTTTCCTGTACATTTACAGAGGTTGTTCTGATTGAAGAGAGTGGGTGTGCTTTCCTGTACATTTACAGAGGATGTTCTGATTGAAGAGAGTGGGTGTGCTTTCCTGTACATTTACAGAGGATGTTCTGATTGAAGAGAGTGGGTGTGCTTTCCTGTACATTTACAGAGGATGTTCTGATTGAAGAGAGTGGGTGTGCTTTCCTGTACATTTACAGAGGATGTTCTGATTGAAGAGAGTGGGTGTGCTTTCCTGTACATTTACAGAGGATGTTCTGATTGAAGAGAGTGGGTATGCTTTCCTGTACATTTACAGAAGTTGTTTCAAAATCTTTTGAAATGATTTTGACTTGGTCATTTTCTGGTGAAGTTTTAGGAACAGAAAAATTAAATTGTTTCTTTCAGTGGAAGTTGTTAATTATAATACTGTAATTCTAGGTATTCTCAGTTATAATTAATTCATTGTATAGTTTCTGCTGTGCTCATTTGTAGTCACATAGCCACAGTACATGACATAAGGATTTGAACCTGGGCAAATAAAATATCTTTGTCATTATCTGTTCCTGTATAGCATTTCTTAGTGGTTAGTTGAGATTTACAATATGTTCAAGTTTCCATGACAGGTTGGGGTTGGGGGTGGGGGTGGTGGTGATCAATTTTATTGAGACGACACAATGCTATGTGGCTTTATTTTAAGAAATAGTAGATTGACTTTTATTATCAGCTCAAAACAAGACAGCAAATGAAAACTTGTATTCCCCCAAATATAAGGTTACTAAAATAATTCAGGAAGTAGTTCCTTTTAATATCTTGAACAATTTATACAGTCATAAAACATGCAAGAGAAGTCAGTGTGTCAATTTCTTGTTTATTTTAGATACATCATAAATAAAGTAACTGTATCAAACTGGGATTCTGTTCAGTGGAGATAAGAGTACCCCCACAACCAACAGAAGACACTTTTTCTATAGCTCAGCATGGGGTGGGGTTGTACTGGCATGCAAGGAATGAGTACTGTTCATGGGCATTAATTATGAAAGATGTACCTTCAGTAAAAACACAGATAACCAGTCCACTCAGTTGTAGTATCTGTACCTGCAGTTTTTGTTGTCAATTAATTCGGTAAACAAAAACAGAAAAGTGAAAACTGAAAATATTTGCAAATATCTGGATAACATTATTTTTAAAAATTGTCTACTCACCCAAATTTAGATATTCATAATTCACAAAATTGCAACTATTTTTTGTTTGTTAAAAAAATCTGAGCTGTCTGCATGCAGTTTATATGCCAAGAATTGTTTGTAAATTTCCAGTGCAAGGGATTTGTTTAGCACTGCAAAATGAACTGGAATATATAGCATTAGTTGATTCAAGTGCTGTTTTGACACTGGGGCTAGAACTTCCTTACTTGGTACATTAAATCCATTCTTGTGAGACCAGTATCAGAAAGGTCCTTCAAGACAACTTGATTCTCAGTAGAGGTCATCACATTTGGTCATGAAACCTCTGAAGACCAAAATGTCATACAGAAACTAAACTCCCCTTAAAACAGAAATTATTTTCTAGTCCCAAATTCTGCTTGAAATTTAAATAGTTTTTTCTAGTCCCAGATTCCCTTTGAAACTTGAATTGCTTTCTAGTCCTAAATTCCCTTTGAAATTTAGATTGTTTTTAAGTCCCATATTCCCATGGAAACCTTAAATCATTCTTTAGTCCCAGATTGCTCTTGAAATTTAATTAGTTTTCTCTTCCCAGATCCCCTTAAATCACTTTTCTGGCACCAAATTCACCTTGAAATTTAAATTGTCTTCTAGTTCCAAATTCCCCTTGAAACTTAAATCATTGTCAAGTCCAGATTCACCTGAAATTTAAATACTTTTCTAGTCCCAAATTACCTTGAAATTTAAATTGTTTTCTAGTCCCAATTTCTGTTTCAATTAATAAAATTTAATAAGTAAACTGAAAATCTCTGTAATTAATATTTTAGTTTGGTCCCAGGGCCTTTCTGATATTTTAGTTTGGTTCCACATCATTTCTAATATTTTAGTTTAGTCCCAGGTCATTTCTAATATTTTAGTTTGGTCTTAATGCATTTTTGTTAATTTTAGTTTGGTCCTAGCGCATTTCAGTCCTGAGATGTTTTACTCAGTATAGCTAAATATAATTCCATGCATGATGAATTGGGTCCAGGGTCCAATAAATTTTGTACCTGAAGCCCACGGGCTACCAGAAAGTTGAGTCTGGGCCTCCATATATCAGTGTCAGGTTGCCCAAACAGAACAATAAATTGCTCTGTACTTTTTGTTTAAATCATAGATACAGAAATAATAATTATTAGTGATATTTAAGAAAGTCAAAGAATAGTTTTGAAGCTTACAGTTTCATATTGAACTGATTTAATTCCTTGCCTTCTTTGGGGCTATTGAATTTAAGCTATACAGTCAGATTATTTTTCTTGCCTTCTTTGGGGCTATTGAATTTAAGCTATACAGTCCGGTTATATTTTTTTTCTTGGTCACCTGCTACCATGTAATTTTGAAGTGTGTTGAACCTTTTACAGCATAAATGACAGATTGTTCTCTCAGTCAATTTTAATTCTAGCTCTTAAATAAGAAGGAGATAGTTGTGTGCATTTGATATTAACTAAAAAAAAAATGAAGGTACCATATATATTTGCTTAGAAGTCGAGTTAAGCTGCAGACAATAAAGATTTTAATCTGCTGTAGTATAATGTACCTGCAGATTAGGGTCAATAGTTTTTTTTACTGATTACTCCTAACAAACTGCACAGACCCAGATCTGCTGGCACATTATGCAGTGGTAGATCTGGGACTGTGCAGTTTTCTTTGTCTTATAAGCAAGTATATATGGTGATACACTGAGTTTGCAAACTATCGCTTTAACTTTTAAAACTGATGGTATCTTTAAATAATGATATTTGATTCAAGTCTGCTGTGTTAAAACCCACATTATCTTATCTGGTATTTCTAGGTTACATTTTCTTAGGCTTCTTGTGGAACTTCATTGTTACAAATACTAATGGAAAATGATATTTTATGTGCTTTTAATGAGGCTAATACTGCTTTATCTGTTCAATATTGAAAATGTCTGTTGGAATCTGTACCATGCAACCTTCAGCTGTATTTAGCCTTCTGTTCTGTAATGGTACCACTTGAAGTTCTCATAGTACCATACCTAAATATTATACACTTTGGTAATGGTTTTGTTTTTTGTTCATTTTCAATGGCAAAACTAGCACACTGTTGGCTTTATCAGGCCCAGGAAATGGGAGCTAAGTACCTTTGTCAAGGACATCTTGAGACAACTGGCCCATTTTGTACTTTACCATCGTTAAAACTTTATGAGTATTTGTATTGGCAATTTCAACATGATAATTATTTAGAATCCAGTAGTGATAAAATTGAAATATTTGTTGGTGCCATAAGATTATTATTGAAAATATTGAAAACGATTATTAGGATATTTTGGGCAGTTTACACTGGTATTGTGCCAGTGTCAGACAGATTAATGCTTGCAAAAAGCAACACACACACACACACACATGGCGATAGAGAGAGAAAATGTTTCTAACTGATTGAATGATCTGTATTATAGCATTGGTTAAAACAATATTATTTTAAATATTGCAGCAAACAGGTGTTTATTCAAAATATGCAAAGTTTTTTTCACTTGTGAAATAACTTTTATGCATTTGAATCTTTATAGAAGTCAAACAGCTATGTGTTTTATAGGTTTCACTTTCAGAAAAGTTAATTTCAGTAAGTACTCATCTCAAAATATTTTGGCAATGTAAAACTTTTATGAAGTCAGATTTACTGTCAGTATCTCAGAAAAGACCCCAGAGAAACCAGGTTGTTTAAAAATGCATGTTTAATGTAATTCATGTATCACTGGCAGCACATACAGGATTACTGGCAGCACATGTGTGCACACACACACACACACACACACACACACACATATTGGCAGCATATAAACAGCATATTGGTTGCATTACAGAGTGAACACTATGGTTTGAAGAGGTGAACACTGGTATGAAGATACCTGACCATGTGTTCTGGTGTACATTTATGACAGTTGTTTCAAAATGGTTTTGAAATGTTTTTGATTTGATTATTTTCTGGTGAAGTTTTAGAAACTACACAAAATTTCATCATTTAAGTGCCAATTAATTAAATATTATATCTATATGTAATAACAATACCGTAATCTTGAGATTCCTATAAGTCAAAATAAATTACAAAATATACAGTTTCTGCTGTGCTCTTTTGAAGTCATATGGTCAAAATACATGGAATAGTGACCAAGAAAGACACATAAACCTTAAGAACATTTTGTATGTGATTCAGATGTACTGGCGCAGAGGGGGATTTTCCATGTAATAACTCAGATTCTTGATCAATTATGATCTAGTTGATAATGTCGTATTCCAAGCACACTATAATGGAAGGTCAACTAGAATTGCTGTAATGCTACTACTGTTTATGTCATTTCTTCCCTTTAATATACGCTGGATTGATCATATCACTTCTCTATTAATGTCATGTCCAATTTTTGGTGGATTATTTTACCATAATTTGGCTGCCTGTCTTTATCACAAGAAGTCATTTTTTAATCTGTGGTATATGAAATATTAAAGGTAGTTTGACAGATTATATTTCAAACATTTTATTTATTACTGTACCACCTTTAATTTATCAAAGAGATTTACATTTTTCTGCATTCATTATGTTTGATTCTTTTGAACATTGGTCGTGCATAGTAATAATAATACTGTTTTAAAATGCCCATTGCAGCAGAGATGAATTGGAAAAGACTGTTTTGTTTTATAAAATTTGAATTTTGAATCAGATCACAATTTTTGGTGGACAAGCTTAATAAGTTTGGCTTTGCATACTGATAGATTAAGAAAAAAAGAAGACAAAAAAACTCAACAGAAGGTTATTTTAATGATCAAAAAAATGAGTTCTGTAAGATTTTTTTTATTATCCACTGAAATAATATTTACTGAAACTTAAATATTAAAATGCATTGTTCAGTCCTCTATATGTTTAATGATAATGCTTTGATAGTCTCAGTTCTTAATGTTTGTAATAAAGATACAAATGTAACTATTGAATGTATTGGAAATAAATGTTTCTTCCTTCTTTAGGCCCCACATTCTTTGGCACTGATACATTCAGCTGAATAATAGATCAATCAATTTGCTGTCAATCATACAGTGTAGTTCTTGACTTGGACTGGCATCGGACAATAGGCCAGTTTAGTCACCCTGGTAGGAGTGAATTCATTCTGGACTGTTGGGATGGACAGACCAATAGAAACCTAAGTGGGTCACCTTATTAATCTTCACTATATGTCATTTTACAATTCTAAGTTTGTTATTTTTAATCATATTTTTTAGAACAATGTATGTGCATAAGCATGAGCTGCATTTTTGCATTGTACGAGATTTTGTGTATTTCTAACATTTTCCATTTTCAATGCAAATATATCTACTTAATATGCACTGGTATAAATAAAAAAATTTATAGTAATGCTCGACACTTGACAGTCATCTGTAACTTGTATATGCCTCAAAAGGCTAGAATCAGAAATAAGACTTGCAGAGGAATTCATTGTGATTTATTGGAAGTTTAATGTTAACTGTATTACAGGTCATTCACTGCCTACTAAAGGCATTTTAAAATCGAAGGTATTAGCAGTCAATTTTAGCCATGGTGGGCACAAGTTCTCTCTGAAAATCTCAGTCAAATAAAATATTATGTTGTCATAATTACAACTGATCCAAAATGGAACATTCAAAATAAAGCATATACACAAAAGCAAATTGTACTGTATGTGTAGTTAGTTGTAACTTATCATTTTGCCCCCAAAATGCAAAAGAATTAGCTGACAAGGGTTTAGTTTAAACCTATTTTAGAACTTGCTTGTTCAGTTTGGGACCCCATTCCCAAGTTTTAAAAGATGAAATTGAAAATTCCAAAAGCAAGAAGCTAGGTTTGTTACATCCAATTATGACTATACCTCAAGAAGTAATTGATGTCAGTATTGAATAAGTTGTCATGGAGACCATTCAACAAATGTAGACTGGAAAATAGATTACTTTTTTCAACAAAGGTTTAAAACATAAAGCAAAAAAAGATAGTTTGTAAATAACCAGTAACAATCAACATAAATATACAAACCTGATACTCTTTCACATGAATGGATAGTTTTAAAAATGTTTGTTTTTTTCCACCAAGAATAATCCAAGATTAAAATTTGTTACCACAAACTTCAATTACAACTGCTGAATCCTTGGAATATCACTTCAAAATTAGTTCTGACAGATTTTTCAAAAATCATTTGTAAATATTGACACAGTGCAGTGCAATGATGTCATTAAGATGTAGCACAAAGCTAGTGTCAGCTGATCTCATTTGAAAATTTGAGCAAATATTGTCTTTTTCAGCAACATGCTGAGGCTAAAATCTGCAGAAATATTACAGATATAAATTCTGACAAAAACCTAATCTCTGCCATTTTTTTTAAGCACTTTTTTATATTTTCTTGAAAGTCAAATATTTTGCTGCAATTTTGAAACCCAAGTTAACCATTAGTACTGCACAATACATCAGATGTCATGGATATGGCTGCTGATATTGTCAGATAAGAAATAATGTCACCTTTTCACCTTTTTTATTTAAATATATGAGGCCTTTGATCATGAAATTTTCACCATTTACTTAAAAGTTCTGTACCAATCAGTTGAATATCTCCCCTCCTCCCTCCCCACACCAAAATAACCCTCATGATTTTAATGAAATCGTTTTGTTCATGAATAGGTGGAGCATATTTCATGTATTCCTTTACTAATTATGAGACCGCTCCAGTGGCCTAGTGGTTAGAGCGTCCGCCTTGGATGCGAGAGGTCATGGGTTCAATCCCTGGCTGAGTCATACCAAAGACTTATAAAAATGGTACTAACAGCTGCCTCGCTTGGTGCTCAGCATTAAGAGGTTAGTGTTAGGGCTGGTTGGCCTGGTGTCAGGATAATGCGACTGGAATGATGCCCCAGTGCTAGACATCACTATAAACTGCCACACTGAAGACATCATAGCGGTATGACTGAAAAATTGTTAAAGCTAAAAGTCCAAATCACACACACACACACACACACACACACACACACACACACACACACACACACACACACACACACACACACACACACACACACACACACACACACACACACACACACACACACACACTAATTACAATGATCATCTTTAGAGATCGTAAGTCTCGTAAAGAACAAAATGGCCATTTACCAGTATTTAACTCTTGCCTTTCACACTGATGAGAAAAATTTAATGAAATCCATTCAGAGTTGTATATTGTTAGCTGACATAATTGTGTTCCAGAAATTAACAGGAATTTCCAGTTAAAAGTTAATGAATAATTTGTTCACAGTATATTGAATATTATATTTGATATTTACAGGAAATAACAATTGCCATATTTCATGTTTTCTTCATATAACTTAGTTCCCGTGTAAATAGATAACTTACAAACACAAACATATTTCATTTTTCACTGTAGTAATGTCAGCACAATTGACAAAATTTTCAGAAAAATAAATTGTTTGCAAGTTAGACAGTGAGAATAAAGTTGACACTATTATTTTGTTTATCATAAAAATATAGTGCTACGAAGTATACTAGCACACTGTTAAGTCTTCCATGATTACTTCATGATTGATAATAAGCCCATCTCATTTATTTACAAAACCGTTACTGTTCTCTTTTATTGATGAAATTTTTGCCAATAATTACCACATATAAGCCCCACTTTGCCAAAAATGTACAAGGTGGGTCCTCTAATCACAGAATTTATACTGTATTTATACTGTATTGAGTTGATTAGTCATTTATGAAGCTTGATAATATGCTGAGCATACAAGAATTATTCCTAATTTATGAATTACAATATATTAATTAAACCAGAACATAAATTACACAGAAAATGTATAGAATTTACCTTCATAGAATTAATACAGTTGTCATCTTTAATTTGGTCTTCACCTTTATACTGTATGATGATGCAGAGATGATGTGTTTACAAGCTCTCGGATAGTAAAACTATTCCAATGTCAGGCTTCAGTGTGAATATTCACCCCTACTTCTTTTGCTGCTGGCTGCTACTGATGTTTTATCAGTTTGAAGAATGACTGTATTACAGGACAACAGTTATTACTGTAGAACTGAAGAGCTCCTTTTTACTGTTACTTTTGTAGGGTACCCTTATCAGTCTGATAGTAGCTTCTTTCTCTCAGGATCCATTAGACATAACATAACCAGTCTGTGTAAATACTCTTTGATGACCAGCTTTACCTTAACAATTATACATTCTATATCAAATATTCAATCAGATACATCCTGTATCAAATATTCAATCATTTCTAATGAAATTGCTATCTTTTGTTAGCATACTTAGGTTTGTGTATTAGGTTTGTATGAGCTTGCCGATTTATTAAAATACATTAGTTAACAATTAGAGTGTAGCCTTATTTGTGAATTCTTAAGAAAATACAAATTTTTCATAGACTTTGCAGATTTCAGTGGAATTGGTAATATGGAGAATTTTATGGTCTTGCATGAAATTCCCTTAAATTTTATTGATATTTCTCAGTGGTCTCTGCCAGTGAATGTGAAAATTTTAAATTTTAAAATACATTTCAGTGACTATAATTACATGGACAAGCAATCCACTTATAGGTAACTGTAGGTTACATTTAGATATGTGTCTTTATGAAAGGAAGGAAAACATAATTTTAAAACAAAATGCCAGGATTTTTAAAAATTGGAATTTGCTTAAAATAAGTTAAACAATAATAAATTTGTGGATTTTTAGGTGGAATTTGTGCATACTTTGTCAAGTTTTATTTGGTTACCTAGCAACTATTCCTAGATTTATATTAGTGAAGTATTATTTCATTGCCTTTAAGAACTCCCAACTGTCATTTAATAATTTTATGTATACCATAAAAGATTCTGTACAGTCATTAGAAAATTAATTGCAGATTTTAAAACGCATCAGTGGCAGATCGAGAAATTATAGCGGTGTCGTAAAATGGTTGGCATGGGACATCTGTGGGACGGATACCCTGGTAGAGGCAGCTAAGCCCTGGAAACTCCTGCATTTTAAGCTTTTTCAGGGGATAAATTTAATATCTAACTGAAAAGGAAACTTACTCTAGGAAATAGAAAATGTTCCAGTTGTTTCTTACTCAATTTATTGGGAGGGGATGTAAATCGCTTCAGCCCCCCTCCCCCCATTCTGTCCCTGGTCAAAAGTCACATATGTTGACTTAATTTTGTATGTACATCCTACTTACACTTTTGAATGTTCAAGAAAAAAGTATGTTCTAACTATTTTGTTATTTTTTACTTCTTTATATGATAGTTTCATAGTGTGTTTTACATGTATATAGTAGTATCATAGATTATGTTATATAGATACCGAAACAAGAGATCGTGTTATGTTACACAAAGTAACTTTCAGGAATTACTCGAGTGTAATTTATTCAACAGTGATAGTTGCACAATCAGTTGTTTACCAGTTTTGTTTACAGTGATATATACCACAAAATTCAAGAACATTTAGCTGTGATAGCCATCTTTGATCCTATGTCTGTTGTCTCTCAAGTTTCTACACTAGCAATGCTTTTTTCTGGGTTGTTTCTTCCATAAGCTGTATTTACGTGACATGCACATCTTAAACCCAAAACAGAACAGATAAAACAGATTACCAAATATACTTATGTACAAGTTAGATCCAACTGCAAACTATATAGACCCAGGTCTTGTGTTGCAGTATATTCTGGCAGATCTGGGTCTATGCAATTTGTTGTAAGTAATCATTGGAACAACACAGGCCATGATTTACTGGAACAGTATGCATTTGGACCCAGTTTGTAGGTGAGTACATATGGTACAGGTAAATATACAATTGCATCTAACTGGCTGAGCATGCTGCTTCTCCAGAGACAATATGTCTCTTTCAGTTTGATCAAACTTTATAAATATTGTAGAAACATTTAGTTGCGAGAAAGGTTTATATATATTAAATATGTCTATATCTTTGAGAAGAATTTTTAAGATACTATAGTAAATTTAGAAAACTGACATGACAGAGTTTGGGGCATAATTTGCATAGGTTGTATTCTTACAATACTACATAAGCCTGCTTCGTGAAGTGGTCAGCTGATAATGTATGTAAGCAGATGAGCAAGACCAGATCACTTAGGCCTCTTGTTTTAGGTTTGTCTGATTTCATAATTAAAACTATCACTAAAAACCAGTTCATTCTAGTAAAAATATTGAACTGTTCTCTTTGATCTGCATTCTTGTAAAATGTATGGCCCAACAGCTGATTTGAAACTGTCTGTATTTAAAATGTTCTTGACAAAAAATGGCAATAGGTTCAAATTGTTTATGGTGTAATAAAAAGAAAGTTAATGAAATTTGCTACTAACACATGGTGTACCAAAAATTAAATTTACTACTCCAAGTAACAAAATAATGATAATCACTAATTTTCTTAAATCTTTGGATAATATTAGATGGACATTTTCTCATAAAACATTAGATAAGCATGATTCAGTCATAATTATTTAACTCTTTCCTCCAGTTTTAGCATTCCTCTACTTTAAAGGTCATACTGTTTTAAGTTTAATCTGGGTTCAAGGTCATACTGCTATAGCTTGATCTGGGTTCAAGGTCATACAGTTTGAAGCTTGATCTGGGTTCAAGGTTACATATAAATCATAATCTTTTCTCTTAGTGCATTTTATTTGAAAATTTTTACATTGTTATTTGAGGATTTTACTATATTTGAGAATTTTACTATTTCTCACCATTATATGCCCTTTTGTGATATTTAAGCTTACTTGGCTGTGCAGTTCAACCTGATACATAGATACATACATATGTATGTACGTATGTAAGTAGGTACCTACCTACCTACATACATGTGGGGAATAGTAAACTTCCTTCTACTGCTTTTCTTCATATGTTTGAGAATTATGTATGACTTGTCTTCTATGGACACCATTTCCACTATTACCACGGCAACAGAGGAAATGGTCTTTTAATGGTCAGATATTTAGTAATCTAGAACTGCTAAAGGTACCTAGTTTTCCTTGCACTTAGTGAAATGTCATTTTATGGCAGAATTATTCAATAATCACTGTGTTGGCCATATTAATGATCAGTGGACAGGAAACACTTGTACCTGTGCATACATTTTTAATATTAAAATCAAACATGACTGTTTTAATTGTGTGGACAAATACACTCATCATCAAAAGGAATGTGCAATTTTCTACGGCACATTTTTTGTTCCAAATGAAAATCCATTCTGGTGTTCAAAGGACAAGGATGCTTAATGGATATTTGTCATTGAGGCAGATTTTGAACCAAATGAATTATTTATTGAGAAGACAAAATCTTTTGAGATACTTTGCATTAATTATTCCTGAAGTTTCAAAAGGGTCTTCATAAAGTATGGTTCCAGCAAAAATTGATATGTAATTTAAGCATCAAAGGGAGTAATTCTGTTTAATTTGTATATGCTGGTGTTTAGATGGGTGTCTCATGTAACAGCGTTGTTCATCATTCAGTCAGTCATTTAACATTTGCTTGTCAGGCACGTAAGTTTTGTAACCATCAGGATTTTCATGAAACTTTGCCCACGAGTATATCCAGATTAGGTAGTGCTTCACATACCACAGACATGCCCCTGCCAAAAGGTCAAAGTCATGGCAAGGGAAAATATGCTTCCATTACTTGTGTCCTTGTTTGGAATATAACCTTTAACCAATGCATACATTTTAATGAAAATTTGCCGAAAAATATATCACGAGTATATATTTTGTGTACCATAGTCATGTTATCTGCCTCAGGGTCAAGATCTTGGCAAAGAAAAATGTAATCATGGGACTTGTATCCTCATCCAGAGTATAACTTTTGAACCACTAAGATATTTTAATGAAACATTGACAAACATACATCATGACTACTTGGTGTGTTGCATACTATAATCATACCCATCGACCTAAAGGTTAAGGTCATGGTAAGAATTTGATTCTTTGATCGGGTATCATCATCCTTAGTACAAATCTGAACTGGCAATATTTTAATGAAACTTTAACCAGTTATATATCATGACTAGACAGTGTGTATTCTGTATTCATGCCCCTGGCTCATGTCAAGGTCACAGCAAGCAAAAATGATTTTCCCCATCTTCAAGCAAATATTACAACAGAACACATGGGGATACCTTAAAAAAAACAACTGTTTTCCAGAGAATTCAATGATAAAACACTTTTATTTCAGTAATATATTATTGAGGTGCTGGACTGTACTCTCGATGTAAAAGTTACTTTTTCGCCAAAATGTTCAGTGTGATTTCAGACTTGTATGCTTGTATGGTAATGCACCAGACAAGTTATACCTAATGTCATGTACTTTATAACTCAGTGGTCAGAGTGTTGGGTCAGTGTGTCAAAGGTTTCGGAATCCAAACCCCAAAATTAATTTTCTCTTTTCTCTGTTTTCTAACCTGTCATAATTGCCACATTTGTAATTTATCACATACTGACAGGTGATTTTGAGCTCCTCTAAATAGAGCTGTAATTTTATACAGTACACATTATAATAATAATGCAACCAGTTATGCTAATAATGATATACATGTAAATTATGAATCCTGATCAGCCTTGTTTTTGTTTTTTTTTATATAATTTTACCATTGGATCCTAAAAGATGTTTTAGAAGATTTTGATGAAAGATAATGATGACTGCATTACTCACATATTAGTAATTAGTAGATATTTTATCCGCTAATATGCTGCATTTCTTTTGCTGTTGTCAGTGTGTATAATAATGATGAATACTGGGAGAATTTAACTGGTATTGTTTAGTTTGTTTGATATTTTAGTACCTTATCATTTGCACAAAATCAGTAAATGTGATATAGAATTTCATCCAGAAAAACTATAGACGTCATGCATCCTTTTGGTGCCTTAGTCATTGCCACGCACAGTATTCTTTGGAATTTAATTTGTTTCGTTAGCTACATTCATAAAAATTTTGTGCTTGCAGTTATATATTTTGATTTGCAAAATACCCATTCTATCAAACCTGCCTAACTTTAACACCTCTCATGCATTTTGTATCTTATTTTCATTTCATAATGTCCAAAAAAGTAATTTCTCAAACACAGTGATTTTGTTATGGTGTAGGAAAATAATGTTTTTAATGAATGAATTTGGTTATTTAATGGAGAGAATGTTCTTATTTATTTAGTCAGTGAGTGAACATAAGTAGTTGTCAATATATTTGATATTCACTTATGTGAATTAAACAGAGATTTTGACTTCTTTGTTATAAATTACTATGGTAAACTAAAAGCAATTCTCCTTAACATCCATATCTCTTTGACATTCAGTTGTGAAACTAAATGCTTCACTTCAAAGATAGTAAATTAAATGCTTTGTATTTTATTCATTGATTAATCTTGAAATGTTCCATGTCTTTCTGTCAATATTTCCAAAGTAATGATTTCCAAATGAATAGCAATGACCGCTGTTACCTGATCACCCCAAAAACCAGTCTCACACACACACACACACAGACACACACACACACGCAGAGGAGATTAAACAATATGCTTTAAGAAGCTCATCCTTTTTTCATCATTACTGTAAAATCCATACCAGCCTTAACAATGATCAATAAAGCAGCAGATTTAGAGTCTATACAAGGTTCATTAAATACATTAGAGCCAAATTGTGCTAGAAAACAGGTACCATCAATATATATATATATATATATATATATATATAAAGTTCACTTGTTGTTAATACCATGTATACTCATTTATAACTCAAGTCCAACTGGAAATAACAGACCCTGATCTGCTATTGCAGAGTGCATTACATTAGGGTCTTTACTGTTTACTGTGATTATTATTCCCAACAAACTGCATAGAGCCAGATCTGTAATGGCAGAGTTGAGTTTGTGCAGTTTGCATTTGAACACGACTTATAATAATAAGTAATAAATCTCAACCATAAATGTTTTCGTATAAAGTTTTCTATCAGTAATAGTAAGCAACAATTGGGTAATAAGGAAGTATCCTATAGGCATAACGATGACGTCAATATATTTAACTCATTAATGAAGCTATTAGGAACAATTATCGAGTTTGTTTTGCTTGACCTTTTTTTGAGAAGGCAGGCGACATTATGGTAAATAAAAAAATGTAAAGACCAGAACTATTCAGAAGGACAGTTTATAAAAAAAAAATTGAACAATTTTTAAAAATATAAGTATTTGAGTGTATGCAGGTTTTACCATATTCTATCTTTTCTTACAGTTAACAATAAATAATTTACTCTTAATATTAGTAATACTAAACCTATTGCTATTGCATAGGTGGTACTCTTCAGGGTTGAAAATACTCCAACTGTATGACAAGAATTCTTCCTACCATTGGGTGAACCAGAAGATTCTAGAACATGACCTTGCCCCTGCTCCAACCTGTAGATACTTTGCCCATGTGCTCTGTCCATTTTTATCCCCCCCGTCAAGGCAGTTATAAGCTGCTTGATTTTCTTTTGTTCGAGAAATTTTCTTTGCGTTGCGTTTTACGTTGCAACCCAAGTTTTCTTTTCATCTGTTTTCATCATGTAAAACCTCTGATAAAGAAATTTTTCTATTTGAATTGAGCTCTCTTGAGATCTGTTTGCATTTTTGTCTGGTTAGGTTTTGTATAACAATGCATTTAGGTTCCTACAACACAGGGTTGTTAGCATAACTATTATTATTTCCAGCTTGGGTACATATTTGGTAAATATCCCTATCCTTGCCAGATTTTGGTCTGTGGACTTGTATTGATTCTTTTTATTGTGTATGTTTTATTAATGAATCTTCATATTTCACATTTTCTTTTAATGTGACATGCTATTTTTATCTCAGAATAGCAGGTCACACACCAGTTTTTCCCTTTATGTACTGTATTAAGTTACCAAACACCAGTTCATCCTTGTAAATTGTATTGGATAGGTTTACTTTTAACATCCTTTTTATGAACAATGTTACCAGATCTGGGTTTTTGCAAATTTAGTTGTTGCTAGTTCTTGAATTAGTCTGTTTCACATGATTTCTTTTTTTGTTTTAAAGTATCTTCAGTATTATTTGGTTGTTTTATTGCATTATCTCTTAAGTAAATTTGGAAAGGTCATACGTCAGATTTTCCCTTTATGTTGTGCTTTTAGTTATCGAACACCAATTCATTCGCAGCTTATCATTGCTTCCTTTTTTGCATTAAAATAATGTATCAGTGATTGTTTTAATTCTCAGAATCAACACATAGAAAATGTTAGTTTCTGCTGTTATTATATTAGTAGAAATACACTTGTACATGTATACATTTACTTATATACAAGTTTTGAATAAATCTTCTTTATAGCATTCTCTTGAAGCAATAGCTAAGCAGGGTGTGGATTGGTATGGCACAGGAAAGCCCCCTGTTGAAGGTAATAAATGTACATTTTATTAGGGACAGTCTGTTAGCTCCATGTCATGAGTTATGGATTCTGGTCTGTCTTGCCCCCAAGTATCCCATGCTTCAGAGGGACATTGGGTTGCATAGTCCTGCCTTCTAGGAGCGAGAACAGCATGAAGATGTTCTTTCTGTCCTTGTCATTTCATTCTGATACAGAATAGGCATGATTCAACCATCTTCTCATCTGGTGGTGGACCATCCCAGGATATTAACCTCAAGTTAAGATACTTCCGTCATATCACAGGTCTCACTGTCTACAACTACCTGCAAATTTTTCACTGTTTCGCTTAGTTCATCTTAAATGATCTCTTCACCAGGACCAGTTATCATATATCAACAAGTTCATTTTTCAGTCCAGGAGACAATGTGCATCAAACGTTTATGTTGCCAGGTGGAGAATCCTTGGGGATTGGTGTAGTACAAGATCTATCAATCTTTAAGCAGTCTTTCTCTGAATACAGTGGCTGATTTTTTTCTCCTTCCTTTTGAAAAGAAAGAATGCTTGTTTCTGCTATCAAGGGCAATAATAATAATAATAATAATAACAATAATAATAATAATGATGATGATGATGATGATGACTTTATTTAGACAAAGTAATTCAGGTACAGAATGAATCTACCTTGAGGCCTTCTAGCTGTTATGTACATAATGTACTGTATATACAACACCATGTGATAAAGTTGGCTTGACACTAAAGAATTAAGTGATCTAAAAATCAAAGTTTCAAGCCTGGAACATATGCACAGGCATCTGTGAACATATAAACATATGCAAAATATCATCCTATATTGAAAAATTCAACTGTGAAAAAGATGCAAAAGTATAGAAAAGCAGGAGGTATTTGTATAACTAGAACTGTTCAGTTGCCGTAAGATTTCATCCATTTGAGACAGCAATTATGACAAGAAGAAATTCTAGGAGCCTGTCTTATGTCACTGGGAATATTCTGTACCAGTGGACCAGTATATTGAAAACTTTTTCTAAAAACTATTCTTTCTTTGGCTTTGGTATAATGTAACTTAGAACTAACAGACCTTAAATTTGGAGTACCATGGGCATCATTTTCATGAAAGATATTGCTTAGGTAGACAGGAATTGCTTTTCTAGACACTTTATTCATAAATTTGGACTTTCTAAGAAATATTCTTTCCTGTATTGTTAAAATTGTTATATTATTCATTACATCCTGGAAATTATCTGTACATTGATCTAGGATTAAATGGTATGCCCTATTTTGGAGTTTTAAAAATTGCTATTTTTCAATTAGAGGTATTACCACAAATTACATTACAGTAGTCCAGATATAGCTGGATATAACTATGATTAAAGATGACCCTATACTGAAATGGAATACATGTTTTGATTTTCTTAATTTGCCAAAGAAAAGAATTTACCTCATTTGAATTGAAATATATGTAATTTGAATAGACCATGTTCAATTATTATCTATGAATACACCCAGAAATTTTTCTTGACAGGTCATATTAAAGTTAAATAAAACTTGGAGTTTGTCACTATCTAGACTTGCTCATTTTCGTTTTAACTAGTTGGGCTTTTGTTTTTTCTGTATTTATTATAACTGTTTTCCTTGCACGATACTTTAAGTCTGTTAAGAGCATCATATAAGTTATTTTCGAGTAGTTTTGGTTGTACCATTGCTCATTTGCTCACCAAAGCGAAGGTATATTTTCCATTTGTCCAATTGTGGTAGCTCAAGAGGTGACCCATGTGGATACCATTTGGCAGTAGTCTTCATTTCATCAGGACAGTGATCATCAGCCTCCCACCAAACCCACCATTTCAGCTATGCAACAGCAACAGGCTTTGTATTACTGATATTATAATGTAGGATAAAACTAATTTTAAATAATATCCCTCCAGTTTAGACTGCATCCTAAAAAGAATGGACAGTGGGTATGGGCAAGATATGTGCGAGGTGGACCAGGGCAACCACATGTACTAGAATCTTCTTGTTTACCCTAATTGGAGGTTGAATTCTCTCCATAGATCAGAATAGTTTCTACCTAGGAAAGTACCAGATACACAATAGTAACAATGAAGTTCTGCTGAAATTATAAATACTTCTGTAGATAGTTGCCACTAAACTAGTTTGCTTTCTTTTTATCTGTTGCTTGCCAGTATTTTTAGGTTAATATCACTATTCTGTGATAGTAAAATTTGAAAAACGAGTATTTTTAATTTGGCAGAAATTTTGGCACCATTATCATGTATCAAGAAAAGTACACTTCACATTTTGTAATAAGGAACTGGTTCAGGTTATACACCATTTCTTCCTTCATGTTTTATATTGCTGCATATCCAAATGTTATGTCATAAAATTTACATTAAAACGTAACCTGGCATAAAAAATATCCTAGTAAAACTTATATGAATTTATGATAATTATCCATAGCATGAAAATCTGAGTTGATTTGGCTGTATACACAACATTTTCAGGGGGCCCCGAGTGCCGAGTGGTCTAAAGCGCTCACCATTATGGATCACTGTCATCTCACCTCTGTCTGTGTGTGTTTGAGTCTCAGATTCGACCAATGTAGGTGTGTGAGACAGCTTGCCAGTAGCTTCTCGTCGGTTGGTGGTTTTTTCTGGGGTTTTCCCCGGGTTCTTCCTCCAGCATTTATACTGGCCACCATGCATAGCCTATCTTGTGCTGAAAAATGGCGTTAAAACCCTACAACAACAACAACATTTTCGGCAAGAGGAAAGAACAGTTAAACATTTACTGTGTTTGAAAGATCAAGGGAAAAGTCTTGTAGTGCAGTGGAAGAAATTTAATGCCAGGGCAGTACTGTTCTTACTCGTTCATAAGTCCTAACCAACTGTAACCAACACAGACCCTGTTCTGCAATTGCACATTGCATTGGCTGATTAGGGTCTGTGTTATTTGTTCTACCGGTTACTCCTAGCAAACTATAGAGGCCCAAATCACCTGGTGCATTATGCAATGGCAGACCTTGGTCTGTCCAGTTTGCATTTGGACTTAACTTACAAGTGGGTATTGATGGTAATCGTTCACATTATTAGTTCTGTGCAATAACTGAGGAACTGTGAATTAAACCAAGGTTTACTTAGCAGGAGATCTAATGCTGTCATCAGTAAAAAAAAAAAAAAAAAAGTCATGCTGGCTTAGTGAGACTGCATAATTTTTGTTTTATTCTTAAAACAAAATATGTTAAAACCCAAAGATTATAAATAATAGGCACAGTTTCCCCAGCAATCATCAGTTAACAACTGCTGTTTCATTTTCTTTTAATAGGTATGTTTTGTGGGATCAGTGAAGAGTTCCTAGATTTTACATTATAGACATGTGATAAGCCTAACATTGATCCTAAAGATATTAAATATCTGCAAAATACGGCCTCAAGTTCACATTTAAAATTTTTAAAAAACTTCTCCTTATGGAATTTGAACTTTATCATCAGTATCAGGATTAACACTTTCCACAGTTTAATTTAATACCACATATACTCACTTATGAGTCCAGCTGCAAACTGCATAGACCCAGATCTACCGTTGCATTATGCACAGGCAGAGCTGGATCCATGCAGTTTGTTAGGAGTAATCAGTGGAACAAACAACATAGACCCTATTCTTGCAGGCACATTATTCTATGACAGATTAGGATCTTTGTTGTTTGCAATTTTACTCAACTTGTAATTGAGTTTATAAGGTATATTTCTTGTAGGAAAAAGAAATGGAAACAATTGGGCAAAATCTGAAAATGTACCAAGGTCTGACTGATTTCTGAAGTCAATAATCTTGTACAATAATCTGATACTCTGGAATATAATAAAGAAAAAAAGATTCTAATAAAATTGTGGACAAGTCAATTGCTGATTTGAGAGGAATATTGTGAGGAATAACATTGCTGCTGCATGCACAGTGTTGAAGTTATGTTTACCAAATTATTGGAATTTTCTAAGGTATTACTTAAGAAGGATTTATGATCTGTTGGATACACTCTTTACTGGTGGAAGAGGTCTACCACAAGCATGAATGAGATGGTCTGTTTGATAACATCTTGATAGAACTGCCATGTACATTCTTGATGTCTTGGAGTCCATTTTGTACCATACACATCCAAGGGGGACTTGGTATTTTACAAATGAAAAATACATGAAACTACTGCATTATGATCATATATATATATATATATATATATATACACACATGTTGACTACAATATCAGTAGTGCTAACTGTTTACTTGCCTGCTTGAAAGATTTCATCATACAATATAGCTTATCAGACAGCTTGTAAAATGATTAAAATATGTTATGGCATTCGTGCACTCTTCAGAAGAAAAAATTAATTCCTTGCAACCAGTTCTGTTTTTATGTTGGGGAACTTTATAACAAGGAAACTTCAAGTTTTGTCTTTCCTGAAAACGAAAAAAATAAACTGATACATATCACTTTTTTCACACATAAAGTGAAAATATATAATTTAGCCCAAAAAAACCCAACCCATTTTCAATAATATACAAAATAACCATCATGTTACGTTTTACACACACTTAAGTTGAAACAAATTTAGTGTATTATTGGTCAGAAACTAGTTTGGATTAATTGCAACTGGATGTTTTTTTTCAACCTCATATTTCTTCAGTACATCTGACACCATATTCTGCACATTTTTATGGTTATCTTGTGTACATATCTGGCACAAGTGAGCAAGGTAGATAATTTTTAAAGAAAAAGAGCCAGGATATGAAAATAGTCAAACAAGGGGCCAAGTGGAACAGGTTAGATATTAGTTAGAAAAATAAGAAGAAAAAGCTTAACCTTGATATTATCAGTGAAAAAAATTACTGATTTAAAGCACATAATGTGCTTCCAGGTGAATATTGGATATTTTTTAACTGTTACCAGACAAATGTCTGCACTGAGGGATGAAAATGGTGGCACAAAAATTTGCCAAGACTGCTCTTATGTAACAGTAGATAGTCTGTTTTCTATCTCATCTGCCCTTTTGCACCATATGTACTCGCTTGTAAGTCAAGTCCAAAAATAGTTCGTTCTGCCATCACATAATGCACTGGCAAATCAAAGTCAGTTTTGTTTGTTATACTGATTACTCTTAACAAACTGTATCAACCTAGATCTGCTGGTGCATTATGTGACAGCAGATCTTGGTTTGTGGAGTTCATAGTTGGATTTGATTTATAAGCAAGTATAGCCAGTATAGAATCTATCCACCACCTGTGTTCTGTAAAAACATGATTGCTTTGCTGAACTCTTTTGCTTGATCTGAGTACCAGTCTGTAATCTGGTAAATATTATCAACATTATCAATGTGGTCCCGAATCTGAAAAAAATTAACAAAAATAATAAAATACTCCTGTGCAGTTGTATGGGATTCACTTCCCTCACAATTGTAAAGACAGCTGAAAATATGAAAGAATTAAAAAAACAATGTGTGTGTGTGTGTGTCTATTTTGGATTTTTACGTAGCTTTAAAAAATATTCAGTCTAATCATTACAGTGTTTGCAGTGTTTCAGTTTATAGTGATTTCTAGCAGTAGGGCATCATGCCACAGACATATATGTCCCACCCAGTCACATTATCCTGACACCAGGCTGACCAGTCCTAACACTAACCTCTTAATGCTGAGTGCCAAGTGAGGCAGCTGTTAGTAACATTTTTATAAGTCTTTGGTATGACTTGGCTGGAGTTCGAACCTGTGACCTCCTGCATCCGAGGTAGACACTCTAACCACTAGGCAACCGGAGCGGTCTAAAAAAAAACCCCACCCAAAATCCCCCAATGTGTAAAAGATACATGTCCCATGAATTTAAATAAACTGCATATGCAGGTGTTTATATTATGTACAAGTTTTTTGTACAAATTGAACTCATTTGAAATACAATAATAGATTTGCTATGTAAATCATCATTTGTTTACATGGATAAAAATTATATATATAGTTTTAAGTTTGCCTTTATATTTCAAGTTCTCAGTGTTACTTTTATTTTGTCGCCAGTCATTATATTGAGTTACCCTCTATAAATAAAGTATTATTAGTATTTATATTATTATTACTCTTATTAGCAGTGGTAGTAAAGACTGATCTGCAAGAGCATCGTGTAACAACAGATTTATTTGGCTGCTGATACATAAATTGATTAATCCATGGTAAACTACATACTGTAATTGATAAATTCTTGTTGTTTGTATTGATGTTTGAACTATTTTCATTTTTGTTGAAGTTGCATCTGCTGCTGTTACTATTACAGAGAGAGAGAGAGAGAGAGAGAGAGAGAGAGAGAGAGAGATAGAGAGAGAGAGAGATTTTAGGCTTAAGACGAAACCATGTTTATTAGGACTGAAAAACTGGTGACCATTATTAGGGATGACCTATGTAATGTTTATTCATAGTGTGGAATTTTTGTGTCAAGATTTGTCTAAAAACACTAGTACAGTGTTGTGGCAAAATACTCATAATACTCTGATGCAGTTGCTGGTTTGTTCAATATTTGTGGCACATACAAAGCACAGTGGTTGCCCATCAGAGTTATGTGGTGGTTTTCTTTGCATTTCCTGTTGCTGTGGGGATTTTTGGGTTTGTTTTTTTTACTTCAGAGAACACACTAAAACATCTGAGCTGCCAAGAGCACCAATTCAGTTAGAAGGCACCTAAGGCATTTACCTTTACAGATCACATACACATCTCTCCTGTCCGTATCAGTTCAAGTTCCAGCTTGACCGATGTGGGCATGTGAAAAAGCTTGCCAGTAGCTTTGAATCCCATAGGTCAGTGTTTCTTCTCCGGGTCTTCTCAGCCTCTTACTCCACTAAATATACAGGCTGCCATATATAGCCTACCATGTGCTGAAAAATGGCATTAAACACCCAAAAGCTAACAACAAAACTGATTCAGTAAGAGCACTCTAAAATTTCTGAGTTGGCAAAATTTCTCGATTTAGTTAGAATACACTAAAACATCTGAGCTGTTAAGAGTTCTCATTTTGGTTACTGTGTGAATTCACTTTTTTTTAAGCTTTACAAACTTTTGTGGGGGGGTTTTTTGGGGGGAAGGGGGGTTTAATGCCATTTTCAGCACATGACAGGCCATACATGTACAAGACGGCCAGTACGTCTGGTAGAGCGAGACCCCATGGAGAATGGAAAGGTACTGGCAAGCTTTTTCACATACACTATACTTGTGTTGGTTGAGCTGATTTCTTTACCAGAAAACACAAGTTTAAATATCCCATGTAAAATGCCTTTGTTGTAAGTGTTAAAATTGTAAATTCTGTCATAGGCTTAGCCACAAATTTAAATACCCTGAGAAATATGACTTTTTTTTAAAATCACAAGAATTGATGCCGCCCCCCTCCGCCCGACTTCACAAGTGCTTAAGATGGAAAAAACGAATGTTCATTTGGACAGTCAATGCAAAATGAAGAAAACAGTTGTGAAAATGCTGCATTTAGCATATGTTAAGACACGATAGGTTTCTCTCCTCCCATTGCAGTAAAGATGACATCAGTTTAAAGTTAACATGCTGAAGTTTTGTTTTCAACTTTCGAAGGCAGATACAGTATGGGGTACATCATGTCAGATATAGTAGTGGCACATCAGGTCAGATACATAATAGAATACATCAAGACAGATACAGTATGAGGTACATTATTTTGCTCAAAGTTGTAAATGAGACACTGCATTCTGTTGAATCCCTGATAATATAACACCTCATTCATAAACTTGTACAACAGTAAGATTGAGATTGGTTATCACCTTTATGGTATTTTTAGCTGTTTTCATCCTCTTCTATCAGACGTGGTAAGATTCATGAGTAATGGCCAACCACTTAACTTCTGGAGGGGGAGATGTAGGATTCTTTTCTAAAAATCCTGACTCCTAATTAGCTTCGAGAAAAATCTTGCTCTAATTTGTAGAAGAAAATAAAATTCATTGTATTAGTTTAAAGAAAATAATAATCTTGCAGTCAATGAAAAAAAATCATTGTTGGAAAGAAAATCTCAGCCCCACCTCCCACCCCCTGTGTCCATTGTTTAATTGTCTGTCAATTTGAGCTTAAAATGTAACACCTGCATTGAGTCAAGAATTAGTTACGGTACATTCATGCTGCACAGTTTGCCAGGGAAACCAAAGTTGTTCCAACATTATTTTACAAGAATACTCTAGTTGATGATGTAATGTTTTGTAAGTAAGCTTGCTGCTTGCAAATAGAGCACAATGACATACTCACAAATACACATACAGTAGAACTTTGATTATCCAGCACCTGATTAATTGTCAGTCTCTGTTAACTGTCAGGGCATTGTATGTCAGAATATTAAAAACAGGTACATGTATATATGTAGATATTATGACTTTTTGATGACCATGTCTATTGTATAATATTTTAAATGTACATATTCTATTATCCGTCTATTCTCATATCCGTCATGGTCTTGGTCCCACACCCTGACGGATAATTGAAGTTCTACTGTACATGCATATAACATATGAGAGCAACTTAAATTTCCCATGTAGTGCAATTAACATGGCAAGTAAAATCTAACAAAGAGGCTGTCTTTTTGTGAGTTTATTTTGTTTTTGTTGGTTAGAACAGCACTTTTAACACATTATTGGCTATGTCATACCAAGGAAGTGGAAGCTGTGTGCTTCTCCCAAAGCCACAGAGGCAGCTGACCTTGCTTGGTCTGGGTGGGTATCAAGCTCACAATCATTGGATTACAAGTACAGCATTCTACCAACTGATCTATTGTAGTTCCATGTCATTTTGTTTATGAAATTTCTATTTTGAGATACAACAGTAATGGATTTGGAAAAAGACAAATCAGTTGTTTTATTACAGCTCCTCATTACAATGCCATTTCTGTCTGAGACAGGTTTGGTTATAGATTCCACTTGATTATGTAGAAGTGGAATTATATATATCATGTACTTCATTATAAGGTGGTTTTACTATATGGCAGTGTACTGTATGGCTCCCATAGACAGCATTAATAATGAGGGAGTACTGAATCATGTACTTCATTATAATGTGGTTTCTGTACATGGCAGTATGCTCTGTGGATCCCATGGACATCTATATCATGACGGGAGTGCTGTTTTTATGATCATAGTAATGTATCATCCAGAGCCATGACCCAGAGGTGATATCCAGTAAACTGTCACATTATAGTGTATTTTTCTTTCGTGCTGGTATAGATGTGCTTTATTTTTGAAAATGTTGTTTTAAACACAATTTTCATAAAAATGGTTAGTATGTGCTAACTAAAAATGATGCCCACCTTAAAAACTTACATGCATAGAGTATGCAATCAGGCTGATATAAAATTTAACTAAATGATGTTGGAGGAGAATATGTGACAAACTGAAGTAAAGAGATGAAGGATATTGCCCCCAATACTCCATAGAAAAATTTTGTGATATTTTGCAGTAAAACAGATCAAAGACTTTCTCAGTTAATTATTAAACCTGCCTAAAAACTAGGCAGATTACAGTATGTATGGCTTGAGACTAGTTCTAAATATGTTGTCTTTGTGAAATAGTTTCTTCATGTATCCCGTAGTTGATATCTGTGACCTTTTGCACAGAGTTACAATATCTAGTCTGTTTCATCTCAAAAAGATGACAGAGGTGTCATACAACTACATCTTCTTTCTTTTTTGTAATTTTGGTAGAGAAATATAAGAATCTTTTTTTGTACTCTTTTCAGTGGATGTACATAGTGCCATTTGTGATAATTGTATTCTTGATGCAGAGCATGGATCAACAGGGTGGGCAAGAAGGTGCTGGAGGAGGAGGAGGAGGAGGAGGAAGATAGAATACCAGATAGTTACGTTTTTTATTCAGCTCTGGTCCAGTGTTGTAGAAACTTTCTGAGCCCTGGCCAGTTTTAAACTCTCTGACCATATAACATCAACTCAAGCTGAAAAACTGCCAAGTCAGATATAAAAAATATTAGTTTTCTGTACGTTATTTTAATTCAGCATGCTGTGAATGTATTATCTTAGCATATGTATTACATGAATTAGATCTTTGTGAATTTTGTAACTGATACCAATTGGTCATCCACTAAATATATACAGGCAATACTCTGCATATTAGTTCTATGTTACACTGAAAAATATTTCTTGCAAATTTAGTTTCTTGTTAAATTTACAAAGAAAGTCCAGTTCTAAATTAGAAAGGTATCGTGAATGAAGGATACAAATTCACAGGAGAAAAAGTCACATTTTGAATTTTGTAATGTTGCAGGTTTTTATCTAACACAATTAAGTGCAAATTCTTCATTGAGCTATTAACATAACCAAAATATCATCCATATGAGTTTTAAAACATTTTTTAAGATATTGATCTCCTGTTTGTTTTACAATGTTTCTCTCCAACAGGGGCCTCTAATAAACCTCAGTGATCTCAATGTTATGTGTTTATTTGACAATTTGCCCTAAATCTTAGTGTTATATGTTTGTTTTACAATTTTTCCTTAAGACTTTAGATGCTGAACAATTTCAGTTTTCTTGTGAAGACATCAGTTTGTTGCGAGATTAATCGTGATAATACTAGAATGTGACTTTATGACCTGTGACCTTTTGTCATTTGACTTTCTGTCAGTTTACAAGATCATAGCCCATCACAGCATCAGTGTGATTGGAATAAAGTCGTGATGTGGAAATGGTCCATTTTTATTCATGAATATTTGGGAATTTACAGTTCTTATATTCCTCAGTCATTAAAATTCAGCTTGCGAAAAGAGAAACCAAAGTTTTTAAAATTCTTAGAATTCTGTAATTTTTGCTTGAGTCTGAATAAAGTTACAGATGTCATTTATGAAAGACTTTGCAAAATATGGAACCAGGCCTGCAATAATTAATGGTTGATTTTGAGTTTTCTAAAGGAAGTATTTCAGATTATACAGGTACAGTATCATACAGTTTTAAGACAAAGGCATGAACATTGTACTTAAGACTAAAACAAAATGTAAAATTTAAGTCTGTTAGATCCAGTTGTCATATCCAACCAAAGCATTTATGTCAATAACCAGAAAATACTGACAAATATAATTTACAACAATGATTTCTGTACATCAATTTCATCTGTTTCATTTTTACGACATAATTAGCAAAACTTTCATTTGATTCTTTCTGTTAAAAAGTATTCAGTAAGTTATTCATTTGTAATTTATTCTGTATCTCAAAGTTTATTCACTAATATATTCAACACTGAAGAAACATTTTACAGTTTTAATTTCCATTTTGTTACGAGTCTATGCTCTTAAAATAAGTAACAGAAAAGAGTGAAGACAACAAGCTTTGTAAAATTTAACAAATAATTTATTTCCCTAGAATACAAAGTGAAAAATTAAGAAAAAAGAATTTACGGTTTTACAAATTAAATCCAAAAATAATCTAAGAATTAGAAAATTGAAGTCCTAGTAATAAAAAGTCCTGAATGAAACTGAGATCAAGTCCCGATGAAATCTGAAATTGAAGGCGATGATGTCTGTTGTGGTCAGCAAAGTGCTGCTGTGTCAACAGTCTCTTGTTGAATCACAGAAAATATTATTCCAGTTTTGAATTCAGTATAAATTCCAACGAATGTCTTTATCCAAGAATTTTGTCAGAGCGCTTTTGTTTTTCCAGGGAAAGTAATCACTTGAATTCATTAATTTGAAGAAAATAAAATTTAACCCAAACTGGTCACAATATAATACAACTTAATGTGTCAAGTGTTTTAAGCCCAACTGAATAAACATTATCAAAACATCAGCTATACGACTAATTAAAATGGTCTAAAGCGCTCTCCGTTACGGATCACTGCCATCTCACCTCTGTCTGTGTGGGTTCGAGTCTAGGATTCGGCGAATGTGGATATGTGAGAAAGCTTGCCAGTAGCTTCTCGTGGGTCGGTGGTTCTTTCCTCAGATTTCCCGGTTTCTTCCTCCACCGTCAATACTGGCCGCCATGTATAGCCTATCATGTGCTGAAAAATGGCGTTAAGCCCCACAACAACAACCAATTGACATATGCTTAAAATCACATAGTGCAGGTATGACTTTGATTCAACTTAATGATTCTTTCTCTGAGAAAGTTAAAAAAAACATAATAATAAATTATTTACCAAAACTGTCACTGATTTTGGAATAAGGTCAGCAACTAGATACAATGTTTCTATTATTAATTGTTTACGTCAATGAAATATAAAAAAAAAATCAATCAGGTCAAACAGAACTGAACTCAATTTTGGACAAGATCAAGTCCAGTAAACAATGTTGCATTACAATAACATGTAATGGAATAAAAAAAATTAAAACTAACAAACAAACAATTAAATTAAATATAAATAACAATTTTCAATTCATCAAGGCAGTTAATAGTAAAACACAAGAATGTGTCACAGTGTGGAGTCTAAAATAAAGCCAGATATCTCTCACAGAAGATGATTTTAATTAGTGAATACTTGTAGTGTAACTGCCTGAGCAAGAATAATGTCAAAACCAACAGATGAGAACATGATACAGTGGGTGCAGACCTTAAAGTGTATGCCATGTTAAGTGTTGTGTTCTTTCATCCAGGGCCATATTATTACTCTCTTCTCTCTCTCTCTCTCTCTCTCTCTCTCTCTCTCTCTCTCTCTCTCTCTCGTCTTGCTTTCCACCAATAATTGTTATGTCCAATTGTTTTGTTACATAATTTCAGTTTATTTGCCACTTGCCCCATGTGCCTTTCCTGGAGCCTAATTTGTGCACAAACATCCACCTGATAGTTGTATATGACCTTGATCACCTGCCAGTACTATCTGGGAACTCTTGATTAGCAACTACTCTGATCCCCAGTGGCACTGACTTCCTTTTCATTTTGATGCCAATTTACCAAATTGTTAAGATGTTACACTTTTGGGAGTTTCTTTAATTTGTTATTTCTCTCATTTTATCAAACACCTTCTGCTGCATTTTTACCCAAAATTTGTGTATTGCAGAATGTTATTTCTTATTATGATGCTTATGTTTTTTGGATTAACATGACAAATTGCTAGGTTGAGAAATTGGATTTGGCATATTGTTATGAATGAACCCTTTACATATTTTTCAGGAGAGCCATTATTACATTTTAGCCTCATTAACGATAAAGACATAGAAGCTGATCATGTTATTTCTAGCAATCACCTGTACCAGGTGCTGTACTATTGGTGTATGCTTCATTAGCAGTATAAATGGAGTATTCTGGAATTTAATAGTTTTATAGTCTGTAAATGGAACAGTGTTGTTCATGTAGGCCTATTTTCCAGAGCAAGATTGATCTAAGGAAAAATTACTGATATATTTCATCTAGTTGTAAAAAAAAAAAGAAAAAATGTGCAGAAAAATTGGCAAAGTTTCAAATGACAGTCTGCTTCTAATGTTTATTGCATCAGCCAAAAAAAGATATCCAAGTCCTTTGGATCATTGATAAGATTTATCATGTTTTAAGACATTAATCTGACAAAATGCTTCATTTATAGCTAAGATCTCCCAGTTAGATGCATAGCCTCAGAATCAAGTTAAATAAACAAGGTATTTGGCCATGATTTGCTAATAATGTTAAAGGGCATCATAGGGGTCAAATTAAATCAAATTAACGTGGACCAAATGTTCAAAATTTGTCAGAATGACTTAACATAAGATAGCTTTTGGAGTATATGTGTTAACAAAATACTGAAATGTATACTTCTGAATCATATATATGTGTTGCAGATTTTGCTGAGGAGTTTGGATAGTTTGATACATGTCCACAAATGTGCTAAGCATGTATTTACTAATAATTATGTTGTATTTCTTTTTTTATTCAATAAGTATTGAAGAGAGTGTTCAAGATGTATATCTCTAATACCACTTATGTATTTTTATTTAATTTGTAGTCCTAGGAAAATGTTCATTGTTTTTAAATTGTGGTGTTGTTATGGTTATAAGACTTATGACTATTTCATTAACTGTATATTTAATTGTATTCATAAATAGAAGTTGCTAAATAAATTAGGTAAAATTTTGATAGATCTTTTTAAAACTTTGAAATTAATATATTCATATATTGTGTATATAACTAAATCGGGATGAGGGAGCCATTTTCCAGAGATTTTGGCTCTGAAGTTGTGCTTAATATTTTTTTTTGTCTTTAGCATATTTGGAAATACAGTGAATTCCATATTTTACCAGGTGTCAAATTCTGCAAAGAACAAACTATTAACAATATAATATACCTATTTTGTGAATACTTTTGCTGCTCTAGTTTCTTTGTGAAATTCTTTCAAGATTTGTACTTTCAAAATTTTTAATGTACAGTACTTGCAGAAGAAATATAATTTTTAACCAGTTCAAAACATAATGTATTTTTCATACTGGGATAACAGTTTTAAACTTACTGACCCCCAGGACCTGGATTCTTTTGAAATTTCAATTTTCCCAATTTAGTTTCAATAAATGTCACCTGCTGGTATAATTTGTTGTCATAGTAAATCTTAAATATGTCATCGGTTCTGACTTAACACACTGGGCATTAACACTGTGTGCTGACGTTGGAGAAAAGATAGAAAAAAAAGTGTTAAGAATGTAAAAGTTAGAAAGTTCCTCTAATCATGAACAAGGTAAGATTTGTTAACATTTATTAAACATTGGAAAATTCAGATTGGTGTTGGTTTTAATGCTTTCTTAAACTTGTTGAAGGTTTCAATATTTTAAATTCATGAGATTGCAGGCAAAGAAAAACAAATTTTTCCAGGACTGAGTCTTTTAAATGATGACCATGAATGATTTATACAGTAAACCACTCGAGACTGAAATATGTCGGGGAATAAATATAAAGGTCTGGGTTTACTTTATCTTCTAAATGGCCCTAAAATCTGGCAACAAATATATTTTCATGGATAGACCTATCACTGTCATACAGTGTTACAAAAATTACTGATAAGAGCTCAGATACATGGTACCCCTATGATTCATAGGCATGTGTCAATGTCAGAACATCATGCAATGAAATGGAAGTGGCATGCTGAAAAAAATGCAATTTTAGCCACAAATATACCCTTTTGGATGATGCACATGCATTGCTCAATGTAATAAAACAAATTTTGTCAAGTGGTAGTAAAGACTAATCATGACATAATGTAAAAAAGAAAAAGTTGGACCATAAATGTACCCTATATTAAAAGTAAACATATTTGTTTTTCATTGTTCTTCAGAAGATCATCGAAGGACCCAATGAAAACGGAGTATTTAATCAAGAAATATTAAAAACTCTGGCCACCATGTCATATGCTGTTATGTTCATATGCTACAGAAGTGGAGATTTATGAAGTATAAATCAAACTTTTGATAGCAATTTCTCTGTGGAATTATTGATTCTGTTAAATAAATAAGTAAAAAATAATCAGTTTAGGTATTTCTGTTCCCCACTGGAAATGTGCATTTTACAATGGAAATCAATTGGATGAGCATATCTTTTGCTCCTGTAGTGATATTGATATTTATATTCTTGTGTTTAGATGTAAGATGAATAAGTACTCTTTGCAAACTATTTTTCTATATCAAAATGGATGATTTACAGGCTTACAAAGGAGTATATATACTTAACACATTATCATATGCCAATAAACAAATTTCTTTGATCCAAAAGTTTTCCAAAAGTTGGATTTGGCCCTAACCTTTTACAATATTCCATATGGCCACCATGTTGGTATACATTACATGTATCAAACATGTGATTAAAGGATCATAAATATATTATATTTTTAATATTCAGATTTAATTTGTCACAAATTCAACCACTTTGTTATAAATTATTTTGTCATTAAAAATGAAAACATGCAGTCATTATCAAGTTTACTAAGGAATTTTCGTACATTCCTTACTGATGGAAACTACTGAAGTACCAGTACAGTAAAAGAGTACCATGGTACATACCACTGGAAATAAATACCATGGTAAACTGGTATAGCAGTAATACTGCACACCTCTACCCAGAATACATGCCTGTTACAGTGAACTAAAAATTTCAGTAAATGACTCAAACTGGGTATGCTTGAGTGGAACTTATTATTCTAGAAAGACTTTTTGCCTCGAGGCCTAAATACTATATATGGCCTAAGTGATTATAGCATTGCCTCAGATGCGGTCAGTCATGAATTCGAACCCTGGCTGAGTCATACCAAAGACGTATAAAAATGGTGCTAGTAGCTGCCTCGCTTGGCACTCAGCATTAAGAGGTTAGTGCTAGGACTGGTTGGGCTGGTGTCAGGATAATGTGACTGGGTGAGACCTGATGTTACATGTCTGCAGCATGATGCCCCAAAGTTAGACATCACTATAAACTGCCACTGCAGACATTGAAGTAATATAACTTAAAACTTGTTAAAGCTATGTTAACAATCTAAATCACACACACTATCTATCTATATATATATATATATATATATATATATATATATATCAGGTAATACTTCAGGTATAACTAAGAAACATCCCCCATTGACATTCACAAACAGCAGTTAAAGTGGTATCTGGCATGAGTACGGAAATCCAAACTGGTAAACACTGCAACATTTGCATATATTTATGCACTTACCATTTAAATTTTCAGGGTGGTGGGTGTAGCTGGGATTTTCTATTGAACCAGGATCAGTGGCTGTGTGCGACTTCGAGGTGCCAGGGGGCAGTGTTCTTTAGTGGCACCCCTACATTGCTACAGAGAACAGTTTTTGTGTTTCCAACCTCCCTCCCCACAATACATGTGTTGTGAAGAATTACCCCCATTACAAAGTTGAAGGTGAAATACTATTAAAATTTTAGCTGAAAAAAAAAAAA